>JAOUQT010060754.1:0-10533 GCA_025769995.1 Xyliphius kryptos | reverse complement strand
TCCAGGGGAGAACATCTCGGGCGCTGGGCAGATACACCCAGGACAGGGTGCCAATCCATCGCTAGGCACACACTCACTCACACACACACACACTATACAGGGCAATTTAGAGCATTCAATTTACCTTCATGTTTTTGGAATGTAGGAGGATACCCACACAGACATGGGGAGAACATGCAAACTCCACACAGATAGGAATTCGAACCGGGAATAGCCCGCGCTGAAAGGCGAATGTGCTAACCACTAAGTCACCATGCCGTCCGCAAAGGTTTCTTTGTTCCTTTGAAATAATTGGCTTTAATTGACCAATATATAGTAAAGTCACCATAACAATATTTCAAAAACACCCAAAGTTTTGTTTATTTTTTAATTCGAGCTGCATGAGTGAGGTAACTGGTTGGTGCATTCTAAACTTTACTTAAGGTTATTATGTATGTTGTTTTTTGCAAATGGCAGGAAGTGCTGGAGGTCATCTTTACCCCTTCAGGGATCCTAAAGGGGCTGACAATCTCTCTCCTCATGAAAGATGACCTCTAAAATGTATGTGGAGTTTCTCAAACAGCACTTTCTGCCATGGTTTAAGAAGAAGAAGCGTGTATTCTGCAGCAAGATCATTTTCATGCATGATAATGCACTGTTTAATGCTGCAAAGAACACATCTGCATCTCTGGCTGCTCTGGGCATAAAAGGGGACAAAGTTATTGTGTGGCTCCCCTGACCTCAACCCCATTGAGAACCTCTGGAGCATCATCAAAAGGAGGAATGCCTGGAAGATTACAATGACTGCAATTCATATAGGTCATTTTGGAAAATCTGAAAAAATATTATTTGCAGAATAATTTGGAACACAGTGTAGACTTTTTAGTTGCATAACCCTTAGGATCATTTAAAAAAAAAATTTTCCCACTGCGTCCAACCTCGGCAACGATGGCACGTTGTGAGCGGCCTTGTTAATACAGCTCAACAATCCCACCACATTCAAAATCAGTGAGCTTTTTTGCTTTTGCCGTCAGGAGATCCTGACATTGTAAATACTTGACAGAATATGACATTTTTTAACTGATCTTAAGATCAGGTGTGTATATCAACATCCTGTATAACAACCATAATGTCCCTGAAATACCTTGCTTATTCTTTATCAGGAATTAGCTGCTCAGAATGCTGTGAGTGCGCTTTACTCTGCATATGGAGTAAGATACAGATATGGTCCAGCCTCCACTATGCTGTGTAAGTATTCATTTAAAATGTTTTTCACGTTCTCTTAGAAATAATATTATGATATGTCATGGCATGAATGGCCTCAAACCTGATGATTTACACTTTGTTGCAACCACAAACCCAAAATGATTTTCATATTCAAATGAAAAACCTACACTCATCTCTCTTGCTACCTAAAACTGATTTTCTTTTAGAGGATTATATAGGAGTGTGCTTCCATCCATCCTCTGATCAGTTTCCTTGTTCCTGTAGATAAAATCTAGCATTAAAACTTTTAACTACTTCCATGCTTCACTGTTCGGATAGTATTGTTACGTTTGCAAAATGCATCACATGTTGAATATTGTTTACACCTATATTTACAAATAACTTTTTAACCACTTTTACATGAAGCCAACTTTGTGCAGTGCCCAGCTCTCTGTAAAGAGTTGTCCCTTAGTCCAGCTATAAATCTATACAGAGGAACGTTAATCAGTCAGATGGGTGGCCTTGTCTTTTGCTCCATAGTCTATTGGCTCTCTGTCTCCGCTCTAATTTATGCCAAAGATGTTCTATCGGGTTAAGGTCAGGACTCTCCAGTCAAGTTCATCCACACCAGACTCTTTCATCTGGTTTATGGACCTTGCTTTGTGCACTGGTGCACAGTCATGTTGGAAAAGGAAGAGGCAATTATATAACTGTTCCCACGAAGCTGGAAGCATGAAATTGTCCAAAATGTCTTGGTATCCTGAAGCATTCAGAGTTCCTTTTACTGGAAGGGGCAAAGCCCAGCACCTGAAAAACAACCCCACACCATAATCCCCCCCCTCCACCAAGGTTTACACTTGGCCCAATGCCGCCAGACAAGTACCATTCTCCCAGCAACCACCAAACCCAGATTCGTTCATCAGATTGCCATAAGGGGAAGCGTGATTCATCACTCCAGAGAACACGTTTCCACTGCTCTAGAGTCCAGTGGCGGCGTGCTTTACACCACTGCATCTGGTGATGTATGGCTTGGATGCAGCTGCTTGAAACCCATTGAATACCCATTTCATGAAGCTCTCTGCGTACTGCTCTTGAGCTAATCTGAAGGCCACATGTAGTTTGGAGTTCTGTGGTGATTGACTTTGCAAAAAGTTGGCAACCTCTTCGAACTATGCACGTCAGTATCTGCTGACCCCACTCTGTCAGTTTACGTGGCCTACCACTTGGTGGCTAAGTTGCTAGCGTTTCCAAACACTTCCATTTTCTTATAATACAGCTGACTGTTGACTGTGGAATATTTTGGAGCAAGGAAATTTCATGACTGGATTTGTTGCACAGGTGGCATCCTATTACAGTTCCATGCAAGAATTCACCAAGTTCGAGTGACCCATTTTTTCACAAATGTTTATAAAATCAGACTGCATGCCTAGGTGCTTAATTTTATACACCTGTGGTCATGGAAGTGATTGGAACAGCTGATTGTGATCATTTGGATGGGTGAGCAAATACTTTTGGCCATATATTGTATATGCACAATATACAGGTTACTTTATTAGGTTTTTAGGTTTCTCTTAAATGTAACATTACAGTACGGTAACAGCACAGTTAAGAGTCATGTCCGTTCATTCCAAATGGTTTTATTTCATTCTACATTGTAACTTTACAGAATGCGCCAAACTCCAAATAGTAAAAGGTCCACATGGGGTTTGGTGATCCAGAAGCTGGAACTTGTCCATTTAGAACTTGCATTAAACATATGGGAGGTATATGGATGACTGAACATATGGGTTTAAAGACAGCAGGAATGGTAGTTCATGTCAGCAGAAGGACCTTGTAAGTTTCAGAATGGCAGCCAAAGGAGACTGTAACTGGTTTGCTGCAAAATGAACTTGTGGACTTTATGGTTAAAGAGCTTGGGGCTTCAAGTACCAGCTGGCAGATTCTTGGATGTTCTAATGTGCGAACACAAGAGGGGGCGGCAGAAACAGGATTCTATGGGTTTGGGAGTAAAAGGAAAAAGAGCTTGGCTTCAAAAAATAGCAATAAAATTGGTTTATTGTGCACCAAAAAGAAAACCCAGTTTAGCCTGGTTTAACAGCAGCAAGAACAAACATGACCATCTATTTGTTTGTATTGGCAGATGTCAGCTCTGGAAGTTCCATAGACTGGGCCTACAAGACTGGTATCCCATACACTTTTGCTTTTGAGTTGCGTGATAAGGGTTATTATGGGTTCCTGTTGCCAGAGGCTCAGATTGGGCCCACCTGCACCGAGACCATGAGGGCAGTGAGGGCTATTGCCCTTGGTCTTTTGAAGAAATGTGCCATCTAAAGATCTTTTTTTTTTTTCTCCAGGTTGCTGGAATCTTGTAGACATTTCTTAATGCCAATTCATTTGTTGTGATATGCAGAAAGGGAACTATTGGGAGCAGGTTTCAGATGTTACAATATTTATATTTTCAGCACATTCTAGTGCCTTTACCTCAGTTATCTTACTAAAATGCACTTTCAGACAGGATATTACAAAAAAATAGGTTGGTTTGTAAAAAGTTCTGCTGTTGAGAAAACCAGACCATGATGAGCACTTGCTAAACACAGATCACAGTGTCTTTAAAGGGTCAAAACCAAATTTTCAATGTAGTTTTTGTTTGTTTGATATCTTTTCATAGATTATTTTTACACGAACTAATGGTTGTTATATCATTGTGTGCTGATCCTGTAGAAAATCATTATACCCCTTTGAAATAGTCACTGTTAAGATCAAAACTTCACAATGCTTTATTTTTGAGAAATATTTACACTTTGCTTCAAATTTGCTACTTAACTTAACTTAAATTCATGATTAATTAACAATAAATACATTGTTATTATAAGAGTCTTCTTAACTGCCATTTGGCTGTATTTGTAGCTTGGAAGATATTTGTGATCAGAAGAATCTCTTAATCATTGAGACTTGTAGGATCCTTATGTTTTTTTTGTTTTATTTTTTAAATTCGAACTTTATCATTTATATAGCTTCCTGAAATAAATCCAGTTTGAAATTACAATTTCAAATAATAAAGAATTTCAACTACACTACCGCTCAAAAGTTTAGGATCACTTGCAAATTTCTCTCTTTTTGAAAACACAAGGTCATGCCATTTACAAACAATATTGTCCATTTATTGTAAATTTGCGGGTGATCATAAACTTTTGAGCGGTAGTGTAGGTTTTAACTGTGCTTGTTGGGATAGTTAAAGCCTCCGAGATATCTTTACAATTAGGCATTTTCACAAACTTGTTTCAGATCACTTTTTCATCATGGTGAATTCATGATGAAATACCATGCACTATAGTTATAAAATACATTATTTTTGTAGTTAGTCAGGCCCCAGGTCAATTGTTTTTCCCCATAATGCCTTGTTATAGTTATTGTGATTTAGATAACTAATAAAATGTTCGAGCATATATATATATTTTTTTATCTCAGGGGGTAACATCATAAACTAACATGAAGGACTACTGATGGGATTGATGATTTTCTATAGGTACTGTAACAGGACAAAAGCTAAATGTGTAAATGTGAAATAAGCTATATATTAACTTTTATTATTATATTTTATCCTAAAGTCATTCAATATTGTCATTTAGATTTATTTGGCAAATGTAAATTAGTAGCAGGTACAAGTATACAGTGAAATAAAAAAGGAACTGTTCTATAAATTATTTAAAAGGGTACCAAGGTAACAAAACAAATTAAATTACAATTATAACTAAGCTAAAATACTTTTAAAGTAATATTTAATAGAAATACGGATTATAAGAAAAATACAAATAAATAAAAAGAGCATAAAACATTAAAAAAGAAAACGTAAAAAAGTCCACTGTGCATTAAAACAATGTATGCAGTGCAATGAAATTATGTCATGATGAGAAGATGTTAAAGTGCCTGTATATCTGAGCAAAAGTTATTTAGCACTCAGAGCTTGATATCAAACTGCAGTTTGATTATAATTATGCTTTTTTTTTTTTTAATAAAATGACATAATTGCTAAGAGACAGATTTATTTCAGTTTTATTTTTTATTTAGCACGGGAGCTTGGTGGTTAGCACTCTTGCCTCTCAGCGCTTGGGATCCAGTTTCGAATCCCAATCTGGGTGCAGTTTCAATGTTCTTGGGTTTCCTCCCACAGTCTAAAAACATGGTGAATTGAATGCTCTAAATTGCCTCATATACAGATGCTGGTCATAAAATTAGAATATCAAGAAAAAGTTGATTTCAGTAATTCCAATTAAAAAGTGAACCTTGTACATTATTACTGATTATAACTGACGTCTAATGAAAATCATAAATTCAGTATCTCAGAAAATTTGAATATTAATAAAGGATTTTTAGAAGTGTAGGCCAACTGAAAATTTTGAACATGAAAAGTATGAGCATGTACATCACTCAATATTTAGTTGGTGCTTCTTTGGCCTGGATTACTGCAGCAATGTGGCATGGCATGGAGTTGATCAATCTGTGGCACTGCTCGGGGGTTATGAGAGCCCAGGTTGCTCTGATTATGCCCTTCAGCTCAATTGTCAGATGAATTGTTGGGTCTGGCGTATCACATTTTCCTCTTTACAGTAGCTGAGAGATTTTTTTACAGGGTTTAGGTCAGGCAAGTTTCCTGGCCAATTAATATAGGGATACCATAGTCCTTAAACCAGGTACTGGTAGCTTTGGCACTGCATGCAGGTGCAAAGTCCTGTTAGAAAATAAAATCTTCATCTCCATAAAAGTTGGTCAGCAGCAGGAAGCATCAAGTGCCCTAAAACTTCCTGTTAGACAGCTGCGTTGACCTTGGACCTCAGAAAACACAATTGCCCGACACCAGCAGATGGCATGACACCCCAAACCATCACTGACTATGGAAACATTACACTGGACCGCAAGCAACGTGGACTTTGTGCGTGTCCTGCCTTGCTCCATAATCTGGGACCTTGACTTCCAAAAAAAATTTACTTTCATCAGCGAACAGAACTTTGAACCAACAGCAGTCCATTTCTTTTTGTTTTTAGCTCAGATGAGACGCTTTTGATGCTGTCTCTTGTTCAACAGTGGCTTGACACAAGAAATGTGATCGCTGAAAGGCTGTGCGTGGTGGTTCTTGAAGCACCGACTCCAACTGCAGTCCACTCTTTGTGAATCTCCCCCACATTTTTAGCCACATCTTTTCCTTCCTTTTCCCCTCAATTAATGTGCTTGGACACAGAGCTCTGTGGACAGCCAGCCTCTTTAGCAATGACCGTTTGTGTCTTGCCCTCCTTGTGTCAATGGTTGTCTTTTGGACAACTGTCAAGTCAGCAGACTTCCGTATGATTGTGTAGCCTACAGAACTAGACTGAAAGAGCATTTTAAAGGCCTTTGCATGTGCTTCAAGTTAATTAACTGAATAGTGTGAGGCACAATGTGTCTTCAATCTTGAACCTTTTCACAATCTAATTTTCTGAGAGAAACTTTTTCATGATCCACTAATTTTATGACCAGCACCTGTTGTGTTTGTGTGACTGTGTGAGTGAGTGTGAGCCCAGTGATAGATTGCCACCCTGTTCTGGGCGTATGTGCCCAGTGCCTGAAACCTTCTTCCTTGGACAACCCTAGCAGAGAATTACTTTAAGGGGAAGATAATGAATGAATGAATCAAGATCTATTGGCATTGTGTTTTAACTTAGTTGTTGTTTCAATCAGCCTGTAAAAATAATTTTGCCATTTTATTGGTGCTTAGTCAATTCCATCCAAATATCTACATTCTTCAGTGCTGTAATGTTTTATTGAATATAGTGACTGAACTGAATCTGTCTCTTCTTAACTGAAATAATCTCTGTTGTGCCCTAACTTACTTGCCAAAGAAATGAATGGAAGCATTATGTGTGGAGTTATGTGTGAAATATAATGTTTGAATGTCTTTAGTTCAAGTGTAACTTAATGTTTACACATTATTATGCTACGTCACATGTTTATATCTGTTTTTTTTCTTCTAATTGATGCTATTTATAGAATGTTAAAATGTATCTGGGATGTTTTACATGTATTTGTGTCATTAATTTATTCTTTTTCTGAGCTATACATCTGTCCCAGTGCATATTGGGACACACTTAGAAATTAACCCTAAAGCTGTAGATCTTAGAGGAAATTCAGTCAGACAAGCAGAGAACATGCTAACTTAATACAGATAAAACCCTGGCTAAACTCCAAACCTTCTTGTTCTAAGAAAACAACACTACTTTAATTCATTGTGTCACATTTTGATTTAAAATTAAATGATGATCTATTTAAATTATTTGTTTTGCTATAATGACCATACGTTACCCGGCCGTTTTGGGATTGTATGATGGCATTCTAATGTCGCATCTGTTGCACAGATCAGCCGATGTACTGTAGTCTTTTTGAAATAAAAGCTCATGTTTTCAGTTTTTTGTAGCAGGACTGATGTTGGGGCTCAGAAATAAAAGCCTTGTTCGTCTCTTTTGAAACTTCAATCTGCTTTTTAATAATTCATTTTACAAGAAGTCGTCTGCTGAGTGTTTCTGATGCAGCAGAGAGTTCTACAGCAACCAATGTGTCTGGTCAGTGTGTGATCATGAATTTCTGCACAAGTCAGCAGTTATCTGAACATGTTCCCCAAACCCAAAAAACTTTAACTAGCTTATATTTATGATACTATAGTTTTAATTGTGTTGAAGTCTGAGGACTTGGTTAGTTCTGTCAGGCGTTCTTAAGTGGTCTCAGCTCGGGAGTCAGATATTCTCTATATAGTCGCAATCCACTTTTATAGAATACAAACCAAACTAAATTAACACATTCAAGCATACGTGGACTTGGAAAGTAAATATTTAAGAAACTGAGTAACTTGTCCTCAATAAACGAAAATCCACATTTCAAATACCATCTCTCCTTCGATCAGCATCACAAATTTAAAGACATTACATTACATTTACATTTAGCAGACGCTTTTATCCAAAGCAACTTACAAGTATGCCAACTTGGTTGGGGTCAGAACACAGGATTGATACAGCACCCTGGACCAATAAGGAGTTAAGGGTCTTGCTCAAGGACACACATTGGTAACTTCAGTGGACCTGGGATTTGAAACTTTTGATTGATAATCCATCACCCTAACCACTGAGCTACCACTCCAAGGTTAGACAAGGGTAACCGGCAAACTAATGGTGGTAACCATGGCAACAGGAATTCTGCGCGTGTCTGACAAGTGCCCCAATTTTTTTTTTTAATCAGATAAAAGATGGGTTTTATTAAATGTGGGATATTTATATATGTCTGCAACCCCTCTTTGGGTCTCAACCCACCAGTTAAGAATCACTGGGTCATGTGATCTGTTTGAATTTGTAGGGTTGCTAACATTGAAAGCCATATTTTGAAAATACAAACTGCTATTATTTGCTATCGCAGTCAGATTTTAAGATTTAAATGTAAAATAGTTGGATTGTGTGTTGCATTAGAACAAGCTAATTTCCTGTATAAGCGTCCGTCTGTACCAACATGCTTAAATTGTGTAAAGATAAACCACACTTGCACCTCCTTACAAAAAGACACATTGAACCACAGGTAATACATTCTTTATTTATTATTGTTTTGTGAATGGATTTGGGAATTTCAGTGCCTGCAGGCTTATTTTTTGAGGCTTCTTCTGACCTGTGATCAACACACTGAAGAGAATTTGGCTCCCCCAAGTGAAACAAAGATGTAAGAGTTCATACAACATACTTTGATAAAAAGAAAAAAAAAACCCAATACAATCATTAATTTCATTATTTAGGCAGCATTACAATTTTTTTTCTTTATTCATGAATAGAAGGTAAATATTTCCTGTATTAATATGATTATCTCATTTTAAGATGTTTATTTCTAAATATGGATGGCGTTGTGTAATGGTTATCATGTTTCCCTTTGAGAGCTGGTGATCAAGGTTCGAATCCCAATCTTGGTAGAGTTTCCATCTTCTCCCAGTGTCTGCATTCCTCTTGAGTTCTTCGATTAGCTCCCACAGTCCAAAAACATAGATTCAAGATAAATTGGCTGCTCTAAATTGCCCCTATATAGTGTGCATAAGTAAGTTTGTGCCCAGTGATAGATTAGCGCCCTGGCCTGCGTGTATCTGGCAGGGCCCGAAACATTTTCCCCTGTATGGGCATGCGATTCTACTGGAGGAAGTGGGAGACAATGGACGGTTGAGGGAACACTCATGGTGCCTACCTCAGCAACAATAGTCTTTAAAGAACAGGACAGACACACATTCATACCTATTGGGAATTTCTAAATGTACCCACTGCAATATAAACTCTGAAAAGTACTGCAACCTGAAATGTGTCGTGAGACCAGCATTTTGCATTTTTTAAATATTGGAAGAAATCCTTCACATTTAGAATGTACTATTTTTAAATACATGGACAGTATATGACACCCACATGTGCTTTGATGACATGCTGTTCTAAGTTGATCCACCCCAACCCCACAGCTATACCAGCTTCCACTCCCCTGAAATATTTAGAAACTACAAGATTTTAGAGTGTGTCTGTGGGAATTTTGGCCTAATTATTCAGAAGAGCATTTGTGAGGTCAGACACGGATGTTGGTCATGAGGGCCTGGCTTTCGGTCTCTGTTCTAATTTATTCCAGAGGTGTTTAGTGGGTTAGAGTTCAGGTTTCTATGTTTCTCACTCAAATTCAACCACACTGAACTTACCCAACCTGGTCTTTATGAATTTATGCTTATAAGGGTAATACAGATCATTGTCTATGGTTAACGTTCCTACCCTCACCTATGGTTGTGAGCTTTGGGTAATGAGTGAAAGAACGAGATTGTGAATACAAGCGGCTGAAATGGGTTTTCCATCTGGTTTAAGTCCATCTGGGAGGGGACCTCGGGGAATTCAGGACATGCTGATAAGATCTCCCAGCTGTCATGGTAACGCTTTGGAATCCTCTCAGTTGAGTTGGTAGAGGTGGCTGGGTACAGGGAGGTCTGGGCCTCTCTGCTTAGGTTGCTGCCCCGACCCGAACCCCGCACAAGCGAAAGATGATTGATATACACTGCTCAAAAAAATAAAGGGAACACAAAAATTACACATCCTAGATCTCAATGAATAAAATATTTAAGTTGAAAATCTTTATGTAGTAGATAGTGGAACGCGTTGAGAACAAAATAACATAAAAATCTGGTATCTGCTCCATGCTCTGGACACTGTGCTGACAGACACAGCAAACCTTCTTTCCACAGCTGGCATTAATGTTCCATCCTGAATAAGCTGCACTACCTGAGCAACTTGTGTGGGTTGTAGACACCGCCTCATGCTACCTCTATGG
>JAOUQT010060744.1:0-10533 GCA_025769995.1 Xyliphius kryptos | reverse complement strand
GTAAAACTGTGCTCTTATCCTGATAACTGAACCTTCACACTCTGCTCTTACTGCTGCAATGTGACATTAATGAAGATCCACCAGGGGTCAAATTTACCCATGAACCCCCCCACACTAAAATGACAGGGGTTCAGTTTCAGTGTCCAAACCCTGTATGTATGTATAAGTATGTAAAGTAGTTAAGTTAAATTAGTCCAAGCCAAAAGTATGGTATGCCCTTTGATGGGCTGACACCAAGTGTTTCTGGGATAAGCTCCAGACCCAGTATGAATTTTGCCAGGACAACAGTTTTTAAAACTAAGTGAATGACTCATGCAAAATGTTTTTGCAAGCATTTGTGAGTGTGAAGCGATGCTGTTATGATCCAAAACAACACTTTAATAACATGCAAAGTCAAATCACCGACAGACTGATTATGATTCTGTATTAAAATAATCTACAAATGAAGACTGACCGATTCCATTCTAAAGCACACTTCTTCGTGAGACGTCATTTCTTAACATTTATCACTCCGACCCATCTGTGTGTTGACGTTTCAGAGGGTTGTAAAAAGTACGGTCCAAAGAAAAGTCAGCCCTTTCTGTTTCCTTCCTTATCAGTGAGTTGCTTAAATTTCATGTAGCGCCTTCTTTCTTTACTGCAGCCTGTGTTTCAGTCACGAACCGGACGACCTTGAGGTAACAAAGCTCTGACAGAAGAGTTGCAGCCCCAGCCCTGGATGATTCCACCCTCCTTCCATTCGCCGTCAACTCTAAGGGAGAAAGATGTGGGGAGAAGTAGGCAATTGATGGCTCTGATCCTCGCAGTGGTTGGTGGGAGATCTCTGATATCCAGTAAACAGATAAGACTACTACTGTGCTGCTGGAGCAGGTTCTGCTCGACTAGTGCCTAGCTAAAAGTAGGCTTTATCAGAGCGAGCCAGCACCACAGTGTGAGAGAGAGAGAGTACAGTCTTGACACTTTAAAAGTGAAGTAAGACAGGGCTAGGTGTGCTGGTAGGGATGTGCATGATGCAATTGCACCAACATTCTTTGGCAGAGCTTTTTACATTCATCTGTCAGAACATGTAAGAACATGGTTGCAAAGTACAAAGCTGAATAGCTACCAGGCACAACTTTAAATGTATGCTCTGCATACTAACGTTGCACTAAAATCACAGCTTCCATACATAAACAATAGAGTGATGGACATCAGATATGGGCCACCTGTGAAAACGAATAATGAAATGTATGAAGGTCAAAAGTACAAACATAAATGAATAAAACAAATGAAGACGTTCCATTTGAACAACGTGAGCTTGTGTTTTTTCAGTTTCAGGTCAGTGCTTAGTCTTACATGACTGGACACCGGTCATAATGTTTGATCTCTTGACCAGGGAGGAGACAAGTTATCGTTTATCAAATGAATTGTGATTAAAAACATAAGAACGCCTCAACAGGTCGCATGGAATACTGTTACACTTGGACGTCTGTTCACGTTGTCCTTACAGAACAAAAGCTTCCTTTCAAAAGGATACGCTCATGTGTACTTAAAGGGACGGACTTCTTGCTTTCACTTCGATTTTCCCAAAATAAATGAATATTTTGTCGATGTCACATCTACAAGGTGGAACACTGAGGTGGATGTGTGTAACAGAGTGTACAGTGAGTGATCCAGCACTTCACTGCTGTCTCTGAACCAACAGTGTCACTGCAGTCATGAGGATCAGCCACCATAATTATACTAAACTATAAACTACAGTCTGATTAAGAAACAAAAACACTTTACTTAAATCCAATATTCATAATGCATTATATACACATTTATAAAGCCTTCATAATGCCAAAAACCACTGTTAATGTCCACAAACTTATATAACCACACACTTGTGGTATTATAAGAGTATACCACAAGGCTTTATAGCACAGAGATATAAGGCATTATGAATATATTATAACTGTTCATTAACTCATTATAGAGAGCCGTGACAGTCTTACAATGTTTGTGTTAAACAAGTGCTTTTTCTGAAAATGACTTTATAAGTGCTCACAACTGTTTATAAAAGCTTTTAATCTTTCTTTGCAGAAAAAGTGTTGTCAGTAATGACCTCTTTGAAAGAGACTGCAAACAACATAGTTGTACATAATGCCTTATAAAAGCTTATAAATGCACCTTACAGACTTTAAGTAAAGTGTAATCATCTAGTTTTAAGTCAGAATGTCTAAACATCCAAAGAATTAAAAGTTTAAATACATTATAATGCTAAAATAAAAGATTATAATGCATTATGTCACATTGTGTTACAAAGCCTCAAGTCAAATCGTTAACAGTTTATGATTATGATATACATTAACGAAGGATTATGCCAAATGTTATAAAGCATTATGGATATTTTATAAACCCACTTATAATGCATTATGAATAGATTCATAGAAAGTGTTACCACAAAAAAAAAAAAAAAAAAAAAAAGACTAGACAAAGTTAATATTGAGGTCCCTACTATATATATATATATATAAATGTGTTTTGGTGGTTTATCAATGGTTTATTTAATATTTACTGAAATTCACCTTTTTATTAAAATGTTTGTTTTATTATTTAGTTCAGCCTTTTATTACATACAGAAAGTAAGGATGCTGTAGAAATGATTTTGTACAAACATTCTGTCCAATAAAATAATAAATGTACACATTTTAGGTTGAGGGGGCAGAAAGCATGAGGGGTTATTTCATTCCAACTCTGATGAAACCAAATATATTCCTTTGGGTTTCCTGGTCATGCTATGTTTAGACTGAAGCACATTACTTTGAGTTGTTTGAAAATTCTTTTTTATAAGTAGAAGGTGTGAGCTAGTGGGGCTGTAAATCAGAGCCTTTATGACGATTTGATTCGGTATTGATTCTTCAAACCAATGATTCGATTATTTTCGACACGCAAGAATTCCCCACAATACGATTCCATTCAATTAAAGTTCGATCCAGCACTCAATATTTTAACATTAAATATATTCATTTTCATGTAAAATCAACAAGAATAGCATTTGTTATTTTATTGAGATACAGAATCAGTATTCTACTCCTTAAAAAAAATAAAATAAAATAAATAAAGAGTCAAATAAAGTGCAATCAGATCACCTGTAATCAGTGTAATGCCAACTGTGCAGCTCGAGTCTATTCACTATTAACCTCCTAAGACCCGAACTTTTGGCATAACATGCGTTTTTGTCCACGCATGTGGACGCCAGGTCCTAGGAGGTTAAAGACAACCAAACCAACACTGACCCCTACAGGCAAACAGGTTTCATCTAGGAAATGTGTGTATTTAGATATATTAAAGAAATAAAATATTATATATTCAACATATTATACATGGTTATACATGGCTCTCTGTTATTGTTACCACGTTGATTTTGTGTCGTCGCTGTGAGGCCGTGCTGGAGTATTGTGTAGCGGACATTTTTCAAAGACATGATGAAAATCACACCCTGTATTAGTTTGATACGGGATGCAACATTTAAATATTAAATAAAGGACGATTGCATATTTTGTTTGTGTAACTCTTTGCCTACTTTATGTTGTAAAGTATAAGGGAAGTTGGAATACCATAATGAGGTAGCGCCACCCGCAGCTTTGGAGATATTACATGTTCGTTGGAGCGGAAGTTAAAAACGAAAAGACGACATTTCCTTGCAGACGTATCTGGAATCGCAGGCTATATAATCGAATCAAATCGATTAATATTTACAACCTATAAGCTAGTGCTGCAGCATCAATGACACTTATGAGGGGTTTTTTTGCAGCATGTGGTTATAATAATGGCCTTTTCAAACCCCCAAAGTCAGAACACTCCCACCCATAGTCTTAAAGTCCTGCAATTTTGAAATCCTATACATTTTCAATAAGACCAAAGTAAAGAGATGGATATCACATAGGACCAGTTCCCCGTCTCCTGGAGAACAGACACACACTTAATGTTTCAGTAATGCTTCTGGGCAAAACTATGCCCACGATTAATGCACTAGTATGATTTTAAACTGCAGGAGGAACCTGGGTCATTCAGAGAAAATGTGGGGTGAGTAAAAAGTTGAGAGACATTTGATCGACACCCATCAGTACAATATACAACACACGGGCAGCACCACAGCAATGCCACTGCAGTGCTGAGAACCATAATGGTCCTGACCAAGAGAACAGAAAACCAACCAAGAGCTCACAAAACAAAGAAAACAGACAAAGTGCAGTCTGTATCTGTAAAACTACAAAGTCCATTTATATGGTAAGTGGAGGAAATGGATAACGGGGGTGAAAGGGGGTGTTTCCTATCTTTCAACTAGTACTGTGTATATAAAAATGCTGGTCATGAAATTTAAATATCATAAAGTTTATTTATTTCAGTAATTCCATTTAAAAAGTGAAACTTGTATATTATAATTATTCATTATAATATAGGGGAGGGGGAGACACAAAAGGTCATTGCTAAAGAGGCAGGCTGTTCACAGAGCTCTGTGTCCAAGCACATTAATAAAGAGGTGAAGGGAAGGAAATGATGTTGTGGGGGAAAAAAAGGGTAAAAGTTCAAGAGAACCTCCTGCTTTCTGCTGCTGACCAACTTTATGGAGATGCAGATTGCATTCCAACAGGACTTGGTACCCGCACACTGTGCCAACGCTACCAGAGCCTGCCTTAGGGACCAGGGTGCCCCGTTCTTAATCAGCAGAAAACTCCCGACAGAGAATCTGTGAGGTATGGTGAAGAGAAAGTCGTAAAACGCCAGACAAATTAGGAGAGCTGAAGGCCACCATCAAAGCAACCTGGGCTCTCATAACCCCTGAGCAGGACCACACTGATCACCTCCATGCTGCAGTAATCCAGGCCAGAGGAGCACCTACTAAACATTGAGTGCTGTACATGCTCATACTTTTCACGTTTCTTCTTTTCAGTTGGCCAACATTTCTACAAATCTTTTTTTTTTTTTGCATTGGTCTGGATATTCTAATTTTCTGAGATCCTGAATTTTTATTAGTTGTCAGTTATAATCTTTTGAAATATTACTCTGTGTGTAATAAATACATATAATACAGTCTTTGAACAGCATTACTGAAATCAACTTTTTCATGATATTCTAATTTTATGAGCAGCACCTGTATAATAAAAAGCCTGGATTTACGTCTGTCATTTTAAATCAAACAAACTGTCGTCTGGCCGAATCCGTGGACGCTTTCTGTACGGCGCTGTGTACATGCAGAGGCAAGCAGCACACCCTTGGTGAGACTGAAATAGCTGCTGTGGTCATACAGCTTCTCCAATACTGCATAAATCATAAATATGACCTTCCTTCCGAGTGGTGTGATTCGTGCTGCTCCCCTCATCACAGTTCTGTCCAAGGCTCACACTAATTCACAATCTGGTATTATCGCTTACGTTCCTGCGAGATGATGCTCATTCAGCTCTCAGGCGCCCACACTGGTATCAGAGATATACATTTTTTCATTTAAAAAAATACAGCTGCAATCCAAGCTGTGATACTTACAGACTATTTATATTGTTATTTTATTAATTCCACAGTTCTGCTTTAATTTTGATGCATAAAATATATGTTTAATATTTTTTACACATTTCATGTTTTGTATCACAGAAGGATTTTTAAATCTGCACAGCTTATAATAAGACTTTACTCAGACTTCACGATGGACAGGAATGTTGGCTTTAATAATGAAATTTAAACTGTATTGTGGGAAACCTGTGGGACTAAAGTAAAAATCCCACCGTGTCACGACAGAACTCACAATAAACAATACAACCCCAAATGATGCCTGTTCTGTGATGTTCCCGACCAATAAAGAACAGAGAACCAACAGGGGACTAACAAGAACACAGATGGACTACAGTCTAAACTTGTAAAACTACAAAGTCCATCTATATGCTAAGTGGAGGAAATATACAATGGAGAAAGAAGGAGGTGTGGCCAAACATTTGACAGGTACCGTATATATAATTGAATAGAGGAAATGCAGTCGGGCTGATGAATGCATTAGACTATAATCTGCTGTGAAGCTGAACTAGGAGAACACACGCATGCACGCACGGAAACACTGAATATTTTACAGCTTTGACTTTCTTAATAAAGACAGTACTACAGTATTAATTATTTTGCAGGTTATTAAAGGTTAAAGATTCAAAAGAAATGCTTAACTTCTATTTTTTCCAGTAAAGTTTTTTCGACTGTCATCATAAAATTAGTATGAGTTAATAATGAAATCCTCTGCTGTATTAGACAGGTGATTTGGGTTGTTCTCTCCAAACAACAGAGGCAATCTACACTATTCACCATCGTTATAACCACACAGTATGACCGTCTGTAGCATCAGTAAATGTAATGATGCAGCAGCAGACTTATTAGGATTGCAACACATCGGGTTAAACATACTTTAAAATGAACGAAGCCGCAGTAGCTGTATGTCTGATTGAACCGAACCTTAGCTTATTGCAACGTTACACACATTTCTCACATTATATTTAAGCAGCCAGTGAAGTCTCTCGGTTTCTGTGAGATGAAAATTCCCGAGCCACAGTGACAGTCCAGACACGTCCACTTTGAGGTACGGTTTCCATGGTAGAGCGAGATGAGGAGGGCAGGCTCTCAACAGAGGATGTTCTTCAGTCAGACCACAGTGTCTGGCAATGTTCACGATGGACAAAAAGGGCTTATTTTATCCATTGAAAGTTTTAAAAAGCCATTAGTGGTAGGTTCCATTAAACAGAACGCTGTGTGGGTGTATAATCAAAACCGTAAGTGTTGTTGCACTGGCTTTGAACTGATTTTGGTTTAAAATGTTGGTTTTTGAAATACATTTGATGGAAAGTACTTCTGCATTAATTACTTCTTAAACTTGAATTATTGAAAGACCTGTTAGTGCGTGTCTGATCTTTAGTTCAATTATTTATATACATTTCCCAAAGAATAACAAAAAAACAAAAAACTTTTTCCTCTCATGGCTTCGTTGTTCAGCATTGACCGGTCAGTTAATGACGTGAACTTATACAGACCCTTTCCAAAACATTAGAACAACAAGATCAATTTCCATAATTCCATTCCAAATGTTAAACTTTCATAGATTATAGATTCAGGGCCCACAATTCAAACAATTTCAAGTATTTGCTGATTTTTACATAATTTGGGCTTCCAGCTCATAAAAGCCACGAAAACAGAAATAAAAAAATACAGAGAAACTGCTTGGGGTCCAGTATGAAATCTTCAGTCAGTTAGAATTTGGGGGGGGCAGTGTGCGGTGCAGGTGTTGGTAAACTCTGCTTTCTTAAATCCAAACTCCAGAATGTTTTAGAGGACTTCATGCCTCCTTCTGCTGAGGATCTGTATGGAGATGCACATAACATCCTCCAGCAGGACCTGGCTCCTGCCCATGCTGCCAGAAGCACCAAAACCTGGTCTGATGCCCATGCCATCACAGCGCTTGACCAGCCGGCCAACTAGCCGGACTTAAACCCAAATGAAGGGACCAGACCCAATAACAGCAAGCATCAAGGAAATCTGGGCTTCCATAACTTCCAGGACCTGTGATGGTCCCCGGTTTGATTCCCGGTCCCAACAAGTAATGCCTTTGGGCAAGGCACCCAACCCCAATTGCTCCCTGGGTGCCGTGTACAGGGCTGCCCACCGCTCCGGTCACATGGGCTGCACAGTAGGCAAACTAGATCACTATCATTTGTGTTTGTTAGCTTTGGCTTTGGTTCATGTCATATATGCACGTTCTGACGACTTTATGCAACACCACAAAATTTAGATCCTTATGTAGTTGCATTAATTAAAAAAATTACGCAAATTATCCACCAGACTCAAAAAATCCACAAGACTCACCTTCACTCATTTTGAACGACTTACAATTTGGGCCTCATGAACCTTGACTTGGTCACCTGTTACACTCTACGACTTCATTACATAAAACCTCAGAGCTAAAACAATGTAAGCAAGTGATTTTTGCAGATTTATGATGGTTTTTCTGATCGCTATGCTTTCAACATTAAGTGTGTTTTTGATGCAATTTAAACTGCAGGTGGTGGACGGACAGCCTGGTATTCTTCTGTAATATTGTGGAGTTAAATACATCTTAAGTGTTAGTGCACCACTGCAGCAAAGAATGAAAAATAAAATAAACCTGTGTGTGTGTGTGTGTGTGTGTGTGTGAGGAAGGAAAGGTTTGATTGCAGGGAAATGATTTATGAAGAGATATTGAATTAAAGCACTTCATGTACTGAGGGAAGCGTGTAGAAGGCTTGGGCATGCCCTGAGGCGGTGCACTAACCTTGGGTGTGATTTCACACTGTTCAACATCACATGTTTTTCTGCCTGCAATCATTGATTGAACTATGAATATAAAATTAAGTCAGTAAATTGTACCGGAGAGTTTCAGGGTTGACCAAATCGTAATAAATGGTTAATACACATGCAGAATGTATTCAGTTTGAAGTATTGTGGCATGCCTGTTAATAAAATAAAGCAAAATAAGCAATACAATCTCCTTTAGTCTTTTGGTACCTGCACACTGTGCCAAAAAGATGGATATTAAAGGAAATAGCATTTCCAAACATGCTTCCAGTAATTATATCCTAAAACGAATGTGGCCACTACTCCTTTAGTTGTGTGTTTTGTGTGTGTAGTTATACAGGCAGGATGCTTGTCTATTGAAAAGCCTGGGATTTTAAAAATGCATGGAATGAATCCAGAAAGTTCCCCAACTATTTAATTCAAGTCTCTCAAAGGGATGCAGTCCTTGTAAATATATTTGAAGTATACTCTATCCACATTCATTTGAACTTACATGCTTATAAACTCTGCCTACTTTGAAAGCGAAGAAGCGCTGATAAATAGAAAGAGCTCAGTCCTTCCCAGCTGCCAAGCCATCCATCTTTTAAACATGCCATTAATCACTCTAAAGTAGTAGGCAAGCTTTGATGACCTTCACTAGCTGCTGCTATAAAAGTTGTTGCTTTGTCAATTTGAAATTTACAGCCTGTCCAAAATGACATGGATTAAACTATTTGGCAGCAGCTAGCAAAGATAAAACTTGGCAAAAACAGTGGCCTGAAACCTGCACTGAACTCGCCTGAAGTCATTACACAACACAAAACACGCTGCATTCATTATGTATTGCAATTCTGAAGAACAACGTGGAAGCTCTATTACAACAAACCGATTCTGGGTTTGAGCGTTTGGTAGATGGTCAGGGTCTTTCCTGTGTGGGGGTTGCATGTTCTCCCTAAATATATGGGAGAATCTTTCCCCTCCCACAATTAAAAAAAAAAAAAAAAGTGTTTCAACTTTCACGTTGTTCTCAAGTTCTGCACCGTAACGCAGCGCGGCTATTCCACCAGTTTATTTATATGGTGCTTTTTACAATCGTACACCGTCACAAAGCAGCTATACATTATTCCGAGCCTGAACCCTCGAAGAACAAACCGAAGCGACAGTGGCGAGAAAAAGACGGCATATATACAGAATGTGTGGAATTTGGTGTGAATGACACCATAACTGTATGTCTGCTCTTTAAAGGATTGTTAAACTGTCTATGGAATCCTCTCTTCAAACCCGTGGTGTTCTATAATAAGCTTTATGTTCCATGAACGAAGTCGATTCAGCCAGGAGGTTAATTCTTAGAATGACAAAGAAACGGAAGCGATGGTGTGACACTTCATATTCCAAACTCAAGAGTTAAACCCATCATCTATATTGATCCATGTAACGCTGCATGTACAGGCGGTTAGGACACAAACGTGTGTATAATGTACAGCCACAGCCGTGACGGGTACATCATGCAGTCACAATGCAGCACACACTGATCCCCAAAGGCAAAATGTAGCTGTTTACCACGATTATAAAACGCCTCACTGCAGTCCTTAAAACTGATTTCAACTGCATTCTGTTATTTGGTCACTAGAATTAAATTTTTAAAGAAAACTGAATCCTGTTACTCAGTGATCAGCGTTTACTTTAAAAACTGGACTAGATTTGCATCTTCACTCTACCTGCGTGCCACTCGCTATATGCCAAGCACCTCACGTTACCCCTCCAATTTACCTGCGTTCCCCTTTACATGCCAAGCACCTTGTCACCCCTCTACTCTACCTATGTGCCACTCGCTATACAGCGAGCACCTTGCGTCACCCCTCCACACACACACACACACACACACACACACACACACGTATACACTACTCAAAAAAATAGCGGGAACACTTAAACAACACAATGTAACTCCAAGTCAACCACACTTCTATGAAACCAACCTGTCCAGTAAGTGTTCAACACTGATTGTGTATCAGTTTCACTTGCTGTTGTGCGAAGGAAACAGACAACAGGTAGAAATGAGAGGCACTTAGCAAGACCCCTCTATAAAGGAGTGCTTCTGCATGTGGTGACCACACCCCTTTTCTCTGTTCTCATTCTTTCTGCCTGATGTTTGGGTCACTTTTGCATTTGGTTAGTTCTCTCACCATAGAGGTAGCATGAGGCGGTGTCTACAACCCACACAAGTTGCTC
>JAOUQT010060734.1:0-10533 GCA_025769995.1 Xyliphius kryptos | reverse complement strand
ATCTAGGATGTGTTCTTTTAGTGTTCCCTTTATTTTTTTGAGCAGTATACAACCACATTATGCAGCGACTGTATATTTGATTTCCTATGTAATTATGACATCACAGTTAAGTTAAGGAGCGATCCATTACGAAAAATTAACATTTTTAAGTTTGTGTTTAGGCGGCACTTAGTGGTTAGCACATTCGTCTCTCAGCGCTGGGGATTCCCGGTTCGAATCACTTTCTGGGTGGAGTTTGCATGTTCTCCCCATGTCTGCATGGGTTTCCTCCGGGTTCTCCGGTTTCCTCCCACTTTCCAAAAACATGAAGGTAAATTGAATGCTCGAAATTGCCCTGTATAATGTGTGGATGTGTGAGTAAGTGTGTACCCAGTGATGGATTGGTGCCCTGTCCTGGCTGTATCTGCCCCTGGATAGGCATGGGGAACACCCCACACCCCCGACCCTAATGAAGGAATAAGCGGAAAATAATGAAAGAATGAATGAAAGTTTGTGTTTAAAAGGATAAATAGAAATGTATAGCTACTCTCCAATTTCTGGAACTAACGAAGCATGTAGAGAATCAGATGGACTATAATCTGTATTTGTCAAACTAAAAGTGTATCTATACACACTGTCTGGTCAAAAACAAATCTCACTCATATATTTGGTTGGACTGCCTTCATCCATTCATCATCTTCCGCTTATTCCTCTATGAGGGTTGCAATAGGTTTCCCCATGCCCATCCAGGGGAGAACATTTTGGGCGCTGGGCAGATACACCCAGGACAGGGTGCCAATCCATCATGCGGCACACTTACTCATATAGCCACACACACAAACACACTATATGGGGCAAATTAGAGCATTCAATTTACCTGAAATCCATGTTTTTGGACTGTGGGAGGAGACCAGAGAACTCAAGGGGAGAACAAGGGGAGAACATGGAAACTCCACCCAAATTGGGATTAAAACCGGGAATCCCCAGCGCTCAGAGGCAAACGTGCTAACCAATAAGCCACCGTGTCGGACTGCCTTCAGCTTTAAGTACCGCACATTATTTCTACAGGCTGGTGCGAGATTACATTTAATTTGACCCAAGATCTTGTATTGCTGATTAAGATTTAAGCCACTGCACAAAGTTTTTTGGACAATCCATGTGTGAAAATTATGTCTAGCGCTCCCTGAATTAAAATTTCCTAATCCGATCTTCTGATGTGTCTATATTCATGGTTGTTTAACAAATAAGAAGCTACTCACTACATCAGTTAAGATTATATAACTTGTTGTCATCTGAAGCACAACCACCCCTGCAGTAATTATAAAATTAAAGGTTCTTATTTTTTTTTACCATTTGCTTAGTTAAATCCAGGTGATGACCTTTTTTTGGCCAGGCAGTGAAATAAGTAAAATTAAAGAGGTTGACAATCAACGTGAAAACAAGGAGTCGCTAATAAAGTTGCCTGATTAAGTAAGAATATATCAGACAAAAATCCTCTTCAGTAAAAAAGGACAAATAGACCAAGATAAAAAAGATCTTTCTGAAAATATAAACTGAAAAACTTAAAATATTCTGTCGAACTTTGACTTCTAATCAAAAGTGCAGATGAGGGGACTGATACAAACCAGTCTGCCATTTTCAGTTTTTCAGAGATGAATGTCTCTAAAATGATTTTCCTCGACTTTCTCTTTATTATCTCATAATCTTCTACTTAATCCCAAACTAGGGACAAGGGTTGCGGGGGGCAGAAAGGCAGGACAGGGCACCAATTTATGGCTGGGCACACACTCATTCACATAGTCACACACAGTATATAGGAGAATTTTGATAGGGGCAAGTTAGAACAGCCAATTTACCATAAATCCATGTGGAAGGAACCTGAAGAACATGGAAACTCCACTCAGATCGGGATTCAAACCCGGATGTGCTGAGAGGTATATGTGCTAATCCTAAGCCACCATGCCACCCTTTTAATTATTATTTATAGTTTAAAAATTTTGAACATTTCGTTCCCCAGTCGAGTTAGAACCACCATGATTTATATGGTGAAGGAACTAGAACTGTCCAAGCAACTGCTTTTTAAAGAGTTGGGGTAAACAAGATGCTGTAAGACGCTGTCCACTTGATCTCCTCCAACAGCAGTTTCTTGAACAGTGGAGCAGTGGACAGTTAAATACTATTTTTATTATAAGATCCTGTTATAAAATCCCTCAGAGTACAGACAGTGAAAAGCTATTAGAACACCCAACAACAAAATGGCAAAGACACACTAAGCCAACAAAGTTGGTTTTCAAACATTTTTCTTCTAGTTTTTAATCAGTCTTTATTCGGCTGTACATAGGGATTGCCACAATATTAAAACCGTCAGTTTGATATGACACAGTTTCACCTTGAGTGTCATTCCTGGTGCAAACCTGTTTATGTAGGCTTGGGACCCGCACTATGAATAAACTGATATGTACACCTTCAAAACATAGTTTTATTGGTGATAGTAAACTGCCCTATCAGCATGTCATTGAAATGGATTTGAAGATACCCATAGAATACCCACAGAAGACATGCCTTCTAAAAATCAGTCAGGAATTTTTTTTTTAACTGTGAAGGGGTGCTGTGCCATCATGCCACCCTAATTAATCCTTAATTATTTACTGCTTTAAATTTTATTGATTGAAGCATTAAAAGCCTATTGTTACATTTGGCCTAAAGTGTGGCTTGTTTTTGTTCAGGAGGGTAATAAATGCAAATTATTACCTGATGAGTTTAGAACAGGGTCCTGGCCACCGACAGCCCTGAAACACCCTCTGCACCGTGGTCTCAGTGCCGTTGTGAACTTGACAGGTCATCGTCTTTGATACTGTGTATTGGCACCAATTCCTGTAACAAAAACTATATATATAATCTGATCTCATCATCTTCCGCTTAACCCCATACTAGGGACTAGGGTCATGTGGAGGGGGGGCGGTCGTTTCGGGCGCTGAGAATATACACGTATAACATGACACACCCATGTTGGGAACACAGTCAGACACATACAGCATATATGGGCAAATTAGAGCAGCCAATTTAACTTGAAACCAATAAAATCGTAGACAATCTGGATTCCCAGGATGAGAGGCGAATGTATATATTGCATGTAGAAAAGTGAGAACCCATTTTCAAGGACATGATGGAAAATCACAATGCCAAATTTCAGCCTTGTAGGTATTTGGGAAGACCCCGATGTGACACTGGAGGGGTTTTGTGTTTTATGGTGAATACCAAACTAATTACTGAATGTAGGAAGGTGAAAATTACTTAGTTTTTCAAGTACATGATGGGGAATCACAATGCCAAATTACTGCCCTATGGGTACTCAGGAAGACCCCGATGTGACACTGGAAGGGTCTTGCATTTGATGGCGATATCAAACAAACCATTGTCCGTATAAAGGTGAGAAGTACTTAGTTTTTCAAGTACATGATGGGAAATCACGATGCAAAATTTCAGCCTTGTTGGTATTTGGGAAGACCCCGATGTGACACTGGAGGGGTCTTGTGTTTTATGGCAAATACCAAACTAATTACTGAACGTAGGAAGGTGAAAATTACTTAGTTTTTCAAGGACATGATGGAAAATCATGATGCCAAATTTCAGCCTTGTAGGTACTCTGGAAGACCCTGATGTGACACTGGAGGGGTTTTGCGTTTGACAGCGATATCAAACAAACTATTGTCTGTAGGAAGGTGAGAAGTACTTAGTATTTCCAAGGACATGATGGGAATTCCCGATGCCAAATTTCAGCCTTGTAGGTACTCAGGAAGACCCCGATGTGACACTGGTGGGGTCTTGCATTTTATGGCGAATACCAAACAAATTACTGAACGTAGGAAAGTGAGAAGTATTTAGTTTTTTAAGGACATGATGGGAAATTGCAATGCCAAATTTCAGCCGTGTATGTATTCAGGAAGACCCTGATGTGACACTGGAGGGGTCTTGCATTTGATGGCGATATCAAACTAATCACTAAATGTAGGAAGGGGAAAATTACCTAGTTTTTCAAGGACATGATAGGAAATCACAATGCCAAATTTTAGCCTTGTTGGTACTGCAGAAGTGGTAGAATTAGTGACGAATCAGTGAGTCCCTAACCACTGAGCTACCACACCCTCCACTTAACAGGTAAGACGCAGTCAGCTGTGCAGGTCTCCCGGAGGTGGGGGGTCCTACCTGCGCTGGGGGTTGTTGGCTGGAGCTCCACCGGCGCCCTGATCCGAGCTCATGCGCTGCAGGCTGAGTGCCGGGAACTGGTAGATAAATCCTGTGGCTCCTGAAACGCCGATGCAGGAGACGCAGAAGATGCAGAGGGCGCTCCAGAACGCCATCGCTCCAAACGAGTCCAAGTTCGAGCCGAGAGCAGAGCTTCCACTCACAAACACATCCACTGACTGAGCTCCTCCAACCGCAGCAGAACAGCCAGCCGTTTATATCCGTTCCATCCAGAAGCAGGAGTTTCCTCTCACCACCCCCAAAAACACCTACTGCCACCCCACCGCTCCCTCAGCTCGACCCCCTCGAGCCGAGTCCCAGCAAATGGTTGGAGTGCGTAATGACGCACCGCGTTCCAACATCCTCTGTACTATTATACTCCCTGAGAGAGGGGGGTGTACATATACACACACACATACATACATACTGTATATATCAAAGACATGTATCTTTTTTTGTAAATTTGGCAAAATCTTTATTTTCATTTTATAACCAGAATTTCGATTCTTATATCTCTTACTTTTCTTCCCCTTTTGTTATACATTATTGTGTTCATTTTTTTGTAATGTTTGTCATGCCAAAAAAGCTTCTTTGAAACTTGAGAGAGAGAGACTTTTTTTTTTTACTTTTTAACTATGCTTTATTTTACCCAACACTAAGGGAGAAAGAGAGAGAGACAGAGAGAGAGAAAGAGAGACTTTTTTTTACTTTTTAACAACGCTTTATTTCAACAAAGGCCAAATTTTGACTTTTGAAACCGCTTTATTTAACCAAAATTAAATTTCTATATGCAGGAAAAGAAAACTCTGAAAACAATCACCGAAATAAAGATCTACACATGTTTAAGTAAATTCCGTGCGTTTTTCAACTATTAATATTCCAGATTTGACCAGTAGGCAGAAGAGAGAGGAGAGAGTTTTTTTTTTTTTTTACTTTTAAAAACCGCTTTATTATACCCAAAATTAAATTCCAATGTGCGGTAAAAGAAAACTATTAAAATAAATACAGAAATAAAGATCTACACATATTTAAGTAAATGCTGGTCGAGAGAGAGAAAGACATTTTTTGTTGACTTTCAACAACGCTTTATCAATCCCAAGATTAAATGACAATGGGCAGCAAAAGAAAACTTAAAGAAAATAATAATAATAATAATCCACACAGATTTAGAGAGAGACGTTTTTTTTGCTTTATTTTACCCCAAATTAAATTTCTATGTGCAGTAAAAAAACTATTAAAATAAATACTGAAATAAAGATCTACACATATTTAAGTAAATGCTGGTCAATGACTTTTATGCATTTGTATATATCTAATAAAATTCCGGATTTGACCAGTAAGCAGAAGATCATCCTCAAAATTTCTTTTCCCATTTCATCTTAATGTTATTGAGAGAGAGAGAGAGAGAGAGAGAGAGACTTTTTTTTTTACTTTTAACAACGCTTTATTTTAACTGAGGCAAAGTTTCAAAGGGAGAGAGAGAGAGCATGTTCTTTTCAGGAAAAAAAACCCCTCCTAATTAAATTCAAGGCCACTTTAACAAACTTTATCTCTTTTTCTAAATGGATTCCTAATTAAAACAGCTCATCCTTAGATTGGATTAGATTACTAGACACAAAAATGAACTACTAACATAATATCAGCCTATTTATTTTTCTTTGGTAGTCCACATACCATCACAAAGACTAATTATTTGACATGAAATGCGTTTGAAGTGCTCAATTTTAAAAGTCTAAAAAGTTCTGTAAATATTTGTGTGTGTAGAACAGAAAGTTAGAGGCTATATACTTTCAATCGTTCAAACTTTCAATCCTAAATGTTACTCATTTTTGTTTAAAAGTGTAAAACCAAGCAATCAAAAGACCAAAGTCCTTGTGTATAAAAAACCCAAAGTATGTGGACACACCTCTTAATTATTCCAACGAGCTTACTACATTAAGTAAATTGTTTATTTTTCTTTGGTTGTCCACATATTTTCTTAAAGCCTCGATTTAAAATAAAAATGTGTTTAGCTTGCAGCCAAGTGCTCAATTTTAAAAGTTTAAAAACAAAGTGTAAAACAAAGTTAGTGGCTCTAAATACCTCAGTTAATCTTCAGTAAAGTCTGATCAAAGCTTTTATTAAAACTTTTTATTAACGTAAGTAACATTACCAGAATAAACAGACAGTTTAAGGCTCTATGCAGGACAGAGTTATCAGGTTTTACTTCAAGATAAGACAAATATATAAAAAAAAAATCAAAGGAAATCAATACAAAAAGTTGGTATAATTGAATAACCATTACTTCTTAAAGGGACACCCCAAAATAAAGTGGTAATTTTTTTTGATGTGTTGGTTTCCATAGTAACAAAGGTCAAAATAAATCTGATCATTCCTACTGATATGGATATTAGTATCAAACTTATTACCTTCTGTTGTAAATCTTGTAAACCTCACTTTTGCAAAAGTAAGTAAACTCTTTAACCCATAAGAACAAAAAACCCATTTTAGTTCAACCGGAAATCATAAGGAATATAAAGCTAATTCAATCAGCCACAGTTAAAACATGGGAATTATTACTTTTCCATTCTGCCCCCTAGTGTCCGAGATCAGTTAGTTTAACTATTGTATATAAAATCCATTAAGCTTATTCAGACAACAGGAAAAAAATTTAACAAAATAAAAAATAAAGCTTGTAAACATGATGGAAAAGCACACAAATTCATGTCTAATGAGTTTGGCTCCATCAATCCACAAACAGACAAATACAGTATACAAATGTTCATAATGTCCTTAAGGATAAGAATGTCCTCATCTCATTATCCTCTGCTTAATTCTGTTCCAGGGTCAAAGGGGGTTCGCCATGCCCATCTAGGGGAGAATATTGTGGGTGCAAACTCACTCACACACTACATATTGGTGGCAATATATACACACAGATAGAGAATTGAACCTGAACCAGACATGTGACATGAAAAGGCAGACATGCAAGCCACTAATCCACCGTGCCCCCCAACAGCACAATGCTCTTTTACTTGAAAAAAACATAAATTCCTAAAGTGACACTCCAAAATAATTTTTCAAAAATGTTCACGGTTGGTTTAATGGTTAGCAGTGGAGTTTCTCTGCACCCGGTTCTGATATTTCCATATTCCATATTCCATATTTCCATATTCTCCCCATGTCTGCGTGGGCTTCCTCTGGGTTCTCCGGTTTCCTCCCACAGTCCAAAAACATGGATTCAAGGTAAATTGACTGCTCTAAATTGCCGCATATAGTCTGCGTGTGTGTAAGTGAGTGTGTGTCCAGCGATAGATTGGCACCCTGCCTTGGGTATGTCTTTTCATTGCCTAAAATGTTCTGCCCAGGATGGGCATGGGGAACCCTCCCACATGACCCTCATAGAGGATTAAGTGAAAGATAATGAATGTGATAGTTCCCAAGGTAAAAGTAAAATCTCATTATTGCTACAGATTCTAAAATGTTATGTCCACATACATATGGTTATTATTATCTAACTTATTAACTTCTGACCTCATTTGTACGACATTAGTTGAAAGTTTAGTTTACCAATAGGATTCCATTTTAGTTCAACATGAAATTATAAGGAATATAAAACTAATAAAATCAGCCACAGTTAAAACATGAAACTCACATAAAACCATGAAAACATGTCTGGATTATTACTTTTACATTATGCCCCCTAGTGTCCAAGATCAGTTAGGTATTCGAACCTAGATCCCTAGGGCTAAGAGGCAAACATGCTAACCACTACACTATACTGTCTGTCCTTAAGAATTTGCTGGAATTAATCAGAATTCATCAATGTTTGTTTCATTATGATCACCGACCACCCTGAACCAGAGGTAAGAAAACAGGCCCAAAGCATGATACTACCACCCATGTTTTATACCTTTTTTTATGCTGGATTGTAGTGGTTTCCTTTATAAAATTATAAACCTATTTTATTTTGATCTCATCCATCTATTAAAAAAAAACTTCAAACCTCAGAGCTGCAGATGGGCAGCTATGTTCCTTTTAGAGAACAGGAGCTTTCCTGCAACCCTCTAATGCTCCTATTGTTGTATAATTGTCAATTAAAATTGGTTTTCATCAGAATCCTTTATTATAATTATAGAATCCTTTATCCTGCTTTAGCGCATGTGTGAACCTTTGTGACCTCTTGAATTATTACAGGCTTTGCTCATGGTGCCACGTTTGTTGGTCGACCTTGTCTTGAAAGGATAATAACTCTCTGACTGCAGAAGTGTTGGAGTCCAACTTTTTTAAGATATAGTTTTGTTGATCAACACAACCATCAGAAAGCTCCTTTGTTTAAACTATGATACAAACCATATTTTAAAAAATCAAATAGGGGTTCTTCTTGAACCTGATTGTTACCACATTGAATAAAATCACCAGACCTAAACATAACCTTTTAATGATCTTCTAACCTTAAAGGTTTACATAGTTTTTCAAGATACAGAAATTTAACATTGGGATTACCCGCATAAATTAACGACAGATAAGTTTTTATAATTAATTCATTCATTATCTTTCATTTAATCCTCTACTAGGGTCACGGTGGCGTTCCCCATGCCCATCCAGGGGAGAAGGTCTCAGGCGCTGGGCAGATACACCCAGGACAGGGAGCCAGTCCATCATTGGGCACACTCACAAACACACAATATATGGGGCAATTTAGAGCATTCAATTTACCTTGAACTCATGTTTTTGGACTGTGGGAGGAAACCAGAGAACCCAGAGGAAACCCATGCAGACCCTGGGAGAGCATAGAAACACCACCCAGATCGGGATTCGAACCAAAAATCTCCAGGGCAGAGAGGCGGACGTGCTAACCACTAAGCCACTGTGCCGCCCACTAAGTTTTTATTAATTTACTCTTATTTTATTTGAATCATTATTAAATTAACTGAGTCCTTGTTATTTATTATTTATGTAAACTTTTGAAGGAATTTTTACATTTTACAGCAATTTAAATTATATCGTGCGTCTATATAAGGTCTATGTGACGTTATAGAGTATTGTTTGCATGGTTTTAACAGAATAAGTTTAATAGACTTTGTTTCTCAAGCACGGAACCGATTCATGATTCAGCAGAAAGGATTCAAAGAACTGATTAAGGAGTCGACTCTAAGCTTTCGATGTACACGTGTGTGTTTCAGAGCTGTCTCTTTGCAGGTTTCCGTCATGGAGGAGAAAATTAATTTGGATATAGACGATTTTTCCTCTGAGCCATTTCTGGAATCTATCCTGAAAGAAATACTAGAACAAGACCCGACATTTCTTATACAAATTTTCGTTGCTATTGCCATTGCTGTCATAACGATAGGTAAGCAATATTAGCGGCCTCACAAACATCTGGTGTTTTTACTCCTGCCTGTTTCCGGCTAGTTCGTTTGTCCGTTACGATTGGTCGATTTTATACGTCATATTGAATTGCAGATGACGATGAGCAAACAGATTGGACGGTGATTCCTAAAGTATCTGGCAGTTATAGTGCTGTGGGCGGGTCTTGTCGGAATACGGGTAGAAATAGAATATAGTCAGCTGCCTTTCCAATGACAGGATTTTATTAAGATAATACGGATAAATCTATAACTTACCAGTTATTAAAAAAACTAATCAGTTTTTTGTTATTTACAGTTGTGTTTTTGAAGTTTTTTGTACGAGGGAAGACAGCAAGAAACGTAGTGTTATTAGTTGGCTTATGTGATGCTGGAAAAACTTTACTCCTAAGTCGGGTGAGAACCTTTTTACTACGTTTAAAAGTATTTTTTTTTTTCGAAAAATTGCAGTGTTTTATAACAAATCCTATTTAATCAATCTCTTCAGCTCCTCACGGGAAGATTCGTCAAAACGCTGACATCCATTAAAGCGAACACAGCATCCTACAGATCCAAAGGCGAGAAGGTACACAGTATAGTAGCTAAAAAACATGTAAATTATTCCATCCATCATTTCTTATTCCTCTACTAGTGTCATAGTGGGGTTCCCCGTGCCCATCCAGGGGCGAACATCTCGGGCGCTGGGCAGATACACCCAGGACAGGGCGCCAATCCATCGCTGGACACACACACAAACACACACTATAGGGGGCAATTTAGAGCATTCAGTTTAGATTGGACACTGTGGCTTAGTGGTTAGCACATTCGCCTTTCACCTCTCGGTTTGAATCCCTATCTGGGTGTAGTTTGCATGTTCTCCCCATGTCTGCGTGGATTTCCACCCACATTCCAAAAACATGAAGGTAAACTGAATGCTCTAAATTGCCCTGTATATTGTGTGCATTTGTGTGTGACTGTGAAT
>JAOUQT010060724.1:0-10533 GCA_025769995.1 Xyliphius kryptos | reverse complement strand
GGAGTCAGCTACTCTCTCATGTGCGCTCAATTTCACGTTGATTGGAATGTACAAAAGAAATGTGCGTGGATTCCGGCCAATTTCTGGATTTGTCCGTACGCCAGGTTTTAGTAAGAAATCAACGCAAGTCTTCGTACATGAGGCCCCTGGTGTTTTATTTATCCTCAATTAAAACTATAACACACAGTGAAATTATACAAATTGTGTTTCAGAAAAAAAAGTCAGGTTTCGCCTTTCAATTCATATGGAAATTCATTTGAATATTAAACAGTTAAAATAATAAAAGGGTTATTTTCAATCTCATTATTTTCCAATTAACCCTATACTAGTAACAAGGTTCATGGTGGGGTTCCCTATGCACATCCAGGGAAGAACTCTGGATTATGAACTCTGGGCAGAGTTCCAGAACAAGGTGCCAATCTGTTGCTGGACACACACACAGACACACACACTATATGGGGCAACTTAAATATAATTAGTTTAAAGCAGCCATTTCACATTGAATCCATGTTTTTGGATTGTGCATGGACTCTGGAGAGCCCGTAGAAAACCTATGATTACACAGGGAGAACATGGAAACTTCCCGCTTAGAGACCCGCTTAGAGGTAAACATGTTAACCACTAAGAGTTTATAAAAAGGAAACAACTTAATGCACAATTTGTGGTTGGTGACAATGCAAATAGTATTTTTTATGGCTGGCTTTCTACTAGTTACTTTTGTTTCCTTCCATGGTATGTCTGGACTGGTATCTCAGCTTAACTGAAGATATCAGAATGGTGACCTGTTCAGGATAATTAAGAATAAGATAAGTGTTTTAGAAAATCAATTAACAAATCATGAAACAGAAAATGCCCTAAGGTAAGACACTTTATGCAATTACACTTCAGCAAGACTGTAAATGAATTTAATAAACAAATATTTCAAGAATCACAGATAGAAAACTAGTAACGATATGGAGCAAAAAGGGATTTGTACTAACGGAAGTAAAACTATTATAATTTTAATTACTGCTTCCAGTGAATGTGCCTCACATCAGTTATACAAGATAGCAAACAATAATTGACCATCTATTTAAGATAATACATTTACATTTAGTTATTAAGCAGATGCTTTTATCCAAAGCGACTTACAAATATCCCAACTTGGTTGGGGTCAGAACACAGGGTTGAAACAGGACCCTGGGGCAATGAGGATTAAGGTTCTTGCCCAAGGACCCACATTGGTAATTTTAGTGGAGCTGGGATTTGAACCCCCAACCATCTGATTGATAGTCCAACACCCTAACCACTGAGCTACCACTCCCTCCCAACAATACAGCATAAAAATAAAATGTGGTGAGAGAAGGTTAATATGAAAAATAAGTATGAAAATTTAAATATAAATATGAAATAATTCTGATATTTCCACCATACAAATCAATGGCCTAAGTGCTTATCAAAAAAACATCACTAATTCTGGTAATGGCTGGTTATATATCAGTTACACTACAAAAGTAGCATTTTTAGCCAATAAGGAGGGCTTTAAATATCAGTTTCTTTGCCCAAAGACAGAATATACTTCCTTAATATTGAATAATCCCAAATAGTTTTATAACATTTTGTGACAGTAGTGATAAAATAGTGTAAAATATCCATCAATACTGTAGATAGTTGTATACTGTTCAACAGATACTGCCTTTTCTCATAAAAACTGCAATTTAATTAACCAGGATTGTTTTCTTCCACTCAGCATAATAATTTAATATAGAATGCAAATATAAATACCGATTTGCCTGAATAATAAACAACTTTTATGCCCTGGTCACAAGAGAACAGGTACTGTGTACAAATAGTTCTGCACATTGCTTGTTTGGTTGCAAAAGATGTAAATTTATTGTAATTCATCATAATAAAGACAGATGAAAATAATGCTATTTTGTGTTAATGTCTATTATGCATCCTCTTATATGCTCCTCTGACACATACAGGTGGCTCAGACAGCAACAAATATAGGTATTATATATGTGTTATTGTGGTTTGTGTGCCTGTAGCAAGGAGAAACAGCTATCTGAATGGGTACTAATCAAAGTCTCAGCGAGCCCAATAACCTACTAGTTTGAGAAAGCACTTCTTTACATTAAAATAAAAAGCAGAAAAACAGCAACCCTGCACATGGCGCTAATCGTTTCAAATGAAGTAATGAAGGAGACGTTGGCAATGCCTGATCTATTTTCCTGTTCTGCAAGGTGCAGCACTTGTTTGTGTGAATGCCTGGCAATTAAAAATAATTGGGAAGCAGGTTTGCCTCTAAATCTTCCAAGAGTGCCAGTTATGATCTAATGAAGCTTCATTAGCTATGCTGAAAGCTGAGAGCTCTATATGACAACAGCAATTAGACAGGATCATAGGCAAAATCATTAAAAAATGCCCGACTAAAATGAGCTATTCACTTAATGACCAATTCATTAGCTAATTGATTTCTTATTAGTTACAGGCAGAAAAGCGTGCTTGGGTTTCTGCATGGCTAATTAACAACATTTACACCATTAGTCAATTGCCTAATTTTCAGGAAAACTAATTTTGAATAGAATCTGGCTCCAAGGCTTAGGACACTTGTTTTATTTATGCATTTTCTCCAGTAATGTGGAGGTATTTTTAAGTGTGATTTCATTTTTAGCCAATAGTTTGGTATTATGCATGCAAACCTTGTGGAAGATATTATTTTCCATGCGGAAAAGATTATGATCTTGTTTAGTGAGAATTCAGTTATTGTAGAATTCAGGGGTGTGTTTCCCAAAACGTTTCGTAATGCTAAGTACTTAGTAACGTCATTCTTATGAACAAAAATTCTTAAAATTACGAACGTTTTACGAAAGCCTTCGTAACTAACGTAGTATGCAAAGTTGTACGTAAATGTGAGAGTAGTCTGACCCACTCGTAACTCGGTAAGTTCTTCTTAACTTAAAGTTCTTGTGCAAATCTGTCTCAGAAAAGGAAGAGGCCGCTAATCATCCTTTTTAAAACGCATTGTTCGGTGCATGGCAAGTACACATGTATGTTTACAAACATAAATTCATGAACATTTAACATCGCTTTTAAAGCATAATTGCATTATATCCAACGTTAACAGAATACACGTCCAACCGCTTGAATGATGTTGTCAGTATACTTTTAGTATAAACGTGTGTATGCGTGTATTCTTCAGTCTAGTACCACTCTGAAGGTCCTCAGATTAATCCTGCGCATAAATGTATGAGTTGAAATCATCGTAAACATTGTTCAAGTTGCTTAAAGTACAGTAATGTTACTTGTTGGCATACATATATAAATAACATAATTTAATTAATTGTCGGTTCTAATAGAACTACTAAAAAGAACACACACTGGCTTATTACACTGGCTTATTAAGCTTGTTATCCCTTAACCAATATCTTAGCTCATCCTGGGAAATATTCATTTTAGGTGGTCGACTTGCCATGTTTTCTGACTGACGTATGAGAGGTTAATTATGTGCCTAGTTATAGGCTCGGCATGCCATAGACATCAATTGAAAGTAAAATGTTTTTATTTATTTTTCCATGAACGTAATGTGGATACTAGTTTGTTGTTCTTTTCATTACAATTATTTAAACAACGATGTTTTTGTGGTATAATAATAAGGAAACCTTTGTAAATCGTCATTCAGTTTTCGAAAAGGCAGTGCCTATTCAGCGCTGACGTGGGGGACGGAGTCAACAAGAGCTACTTGAAACTCGTTCGTAAGTTTGGAGAAGGCGTTTGGAAATCACTTGTAAAATTGGGGTTCTTAAAGGTACGTCATTCTTAAAGTTGTTCGTAAATCACGAAGATCAATCGCTATAGGGAAACGCACCCAAGGACGACTGATCCGTGTCAAAGAAGGAATGAACAACATTTTAAGCCAAAACCTCCTACCCCCAGTAAACGCTGAGTCACCCCTAAATCACCTTTGTTCTGGAGATCATCTGCATAAAGGAATGGGACAAAATATCAAAATGGATGCTACTCTGTGGATAAAAATCATGTTTTATCCTGAACATACTGTCTAATTCAAAAGTTTCCGAATTTTTGTTAATTTGACTGACCGAAAATAACATACCCTCTGAGGGGAACAGATTTGTCCTCTTTTTAATATATAGTTAAAATGTATTGACTAAAATGTAACATGCATTCATTTGCTAATCAACGGACACAAATACACAAAGCAAAAATTATGTACTCTATATGGTTATTAAGACACCTGCACATTACACCTACAAGAGCTTTTATAATAGCTAGCTTTCTAAGCTAGCCCAATTTTGCCACTTTTTTGGGACCTCTACAAGAATTTAAAGTGTATGACTGGTCATTTTTGAACATTCATCCAAAAGAGCATTTGTGAGGTGCTAAATTTGGATTAGCAGCCCTAGCTCACAATCATTTGTTCTAATTTATTTCAACAGTGTTCAAAGGGCTCTGTGTGGGCCAGCCAAGTTTTTTTTTCTTTTTTTTTTTTACACCAAACTCACCCAAACAAGCCCTTATGGACTCTACCTTGTGAACAAGGGAACAGTCAAATAAGTGTTTTATTTTTTTTTAAAAAAAACATTTTTTTTAACATTAGTAGCCCAGTTGTCTAAAAGGCATACTTGTTTGCTTTATATTATATACCAACAGTGAATGTGTTGACTAAAACAGCTGAATTCAATCAAAAAGAGGTGCGGCTGAATACCGTATAGTATATCTTTAATTAACCTACCAGTAGGCTTTTGGGTTCTGGGAGAAAACAAGATATTTTATAGAAAACCCACTCAGAAACAAAAAGGACATCCACACAGAAAGGTTTTTGTCCACCCTATCCAGGAATCAAGCCTAAGAAGAAGAAAATTCTATCAAGTGCACCACCATGCTGTCCTGAATATAACTTATTTTGTGGAAAAAGTAAATGAAAGAACGATATGGCTTGTACAAAAGAAAGAACACCTTTTAATATTTTATAATTCATTGATTTTTCATTATTTAAGATAAATTAAGCAAAAGACATTGCAACTTGTTTTTAAGGATTTATAACGCATATATTAAAATGGGTTTCTTTAAAACCGGATGTGCTTTTTATCAACAAAAGATAATCAAGGTAATCAACAAAATATGTAATTTAAGACTGTAAACGTCTCAGTGTCTGTTACTGTTCTTCTTTCCATCAGCCGTGGATTAAACCAAATAAATTCTAAATGCATAAGGAACACTAACACTTACCTGTGTCCCTTACTGCCAAAATTATTCCACCTAAAATGCTATTAGGCTGAGTCAGAGTGAGAAAAATGCCCCATGAAGCGGCACCCTTTAAGGCATAAAAAAACAAGCATTATCCATCTGAAGCATCACAAAACCACTATGCTCTTGGCAGATGCACTGAACAGTGACTCAGACTCAGCAGGGAGGGAAAAAGCAGGCCATGCACGCAGACCACTGTTACTGCATAACAAGCTTGAACTGTTTGAGGTCCGCCGCCCACATCTAAAATTTCATTCACCTTATTAGACAGCAATGAATCTCTTTGGCCATTGATGAAGTGGCGGCCGAAGAGCAAAACATTTCCGAGACTTTGGGAGGGTGAAGAGGATACAACCTCTAAACAAAAAAAATCAAGAGAAGTTTTAAAAGGCATTCCGGAAACTATGGTTAGTGTGTCAGGGTGATTGTCCATGTAAATGTGGTTGGTTCTGACTTTATCACTGCAAAATCTGAAAGAATAGCTTTTTTAGGCTAATTGCATTTTTGTGTTGATGTGAATCAACTGGTTTTCTATATGCATAATGTTTTATTGACACAAAACACACATCTGTGTAATTAACGCTTTAAGAATGTGCCAACATCTTCCCATGCCGCTCTCCTGCATTTGGTTTTAGTAACAATTCTGTTGAATTATGTCAGCTTTTAAAACACAGGTCAGCAAAAATAAGCTTCACATTTTCATTCAAGTCAAATACTAGTAAGTAATACTAATACAGTGGGGCCAAAAAGTATTTAGTCAGCCACTCATTCTTCTTTTTAAAGAGATTTAAGAGGTCTGAATCAACTATGAGACACAAAATTGGGGGGGGGGGGGGGTCCAGATTGTAGGATTTTTGAAGAATTTATTTGTAAGTAGTGGCGGTAAGAATTTATTTGGTTAAAAACAAAAGCTCAACTCAATACTTTGTAACATAAACTTTGTAGGCAGAGCTCAAACATTTCTTGGAAGTCTTCACCAGGTTTGCACACACTAACTGCTATTTTGTCCCATTACTCCATGCAGATTTCCTCTAGAGCAGAGGTGTTTTGGGGCTGTCGCTGGGAAACTCAGACTTTCAACTCCCTTCCAAACTTGTCTATGGGGTTGAGGTCTGAGGACTGGCTAGACCACTTCAGGACTGTGAAATACTTTTTTTCTGGTGCAGGTTTACTGTTTTCTTCCTGGTGTCCTCTTTGGTCTTGGCCATGCTTGAGTATGTAATCTGACTGAGGCTGTGGACAGGTATCTTTTATTCAAATAAGATCAAACAGGTGCCATTAATGCAGGAAACCTTTAAAAGGAAAGCATTAATTATTAGTTATATGTCGTCACCCATTAAATTAAATAACATTATCTATTTCACTCATTCATTAAAGTTCTGTATATTTTAATTGGGGTTGCACATGTGTATTAATTGGTCAAAAGGCTCTCTGGGAATGTTGGTGGTCTATTACAGGGTGCACAAAAAAAAAAAGGAAAAGGAAACACTTTAACAAAGAAGAGTTATTTAGTATCACTAGTTCAGCCAAACCCACACAAACAAAGGGCAAACATGCAAACCGCACAAAAGAAGGACTCAGATTGCCCTACCAAGACCTTTTTTGTTGTGAGGCAACTACGTAGTACCTCAAACACATTCTTGCTACAATAATAGTTGCTTATTGGGTCGCCACATTTTCATAGCGTAGGTACAGAGAAAAGCACATTCACTCACACGTTCACACCAACAAAAATAAGTAGTTTCAGTTCAGCTACTATACTATGAGACTGTGGAACACAGTGCGTGGAAATCGGGAAAACATGCAAGAACTACAGAGAAAATGTTACCAAAATGCAACTGTGCAGCTTCAAACATTCTTGCTAAACTAATTCCACACAATCATTCATTTCATGCATTTGTTGTCGTTTGTTTGTTGTCATTATGACAAAGAAGTAATTATCTATAAGGAAGCAGAACCAATTAAGCATGATTTTGATTGTGAAGTATAATGAATATGGATCCACCTTGGTCTTTTTTGATAGTTGTCAGCAGTTGCCTGGTGTTCCCTCTAGTACTGTAGATTGAAATATCTCAATGAGATAATAAGACTGTGCTGAATGTTTTCATAGAAGTCATGCTTAAGGTTCCTACCTACAATCCAATTGATTACATTTCAAGACTAAACAATATTGAGGCTAGTGCTAATACTGTCTTGTTCCATTTAAAACCAACTACACATGTTCATCATAAAGACTTACATTGTCATTGAGGTATAAATGAGCAAATCAATAATAAAAGATGACAACGGTGTATCCAGAGGCATCACAATTATCATTAAATTTTAACAAAATTTTAGGCTAAACAGTGGCAATATCCCTCTTAAAAATACCTGATCTTCTGTGAAGAGAGCAGGCCAGCATTTCACCATTTTGCTTTTAGCAGGTTTGGATTCCACCACCTTTTTCCTCCTCAATGCAAATGTCACATCCATCCTCTGTTTTACAAGTGGTCCATCTGTTTTTTTTTTCTTCTAAATTTCATCAACTAAGTATTTGTGGGCACCCTTGAGAACTTACTGATCAAACCCCTCTGGAAAGCTGGGCAAGTAGTTGAGCTCACCTTTCTTGGCTTTCTTGATATTTTTGTTAGCTGGTTCTACTTGTGCTAAATGCCCTCCCTGTTTACCTGCATTTATTATTACAAGAAGAAAAGAGAAATACTATACTCATCAGTTGCGATTAAACAAAATCTACTGCATAAAATTAACCTTACTCTGCTAATAATTACCACTGTAAACTTAAAAGCGTTACAGCTATGATGCGGCTGGCCGAAACACAAGGCTTGGGTGAGCGCACGGCGCTTTAGGCCTGAGACACGATGTGAAGCACCCCAGTTGGGCGCGAAGAGCAATGGCCGTTTAATAAAGCATACATTAAAAAATAAATAAATGAATAAAAATAAAAAAGCTAAATCACTAATTTAATGCAGTGTGTAATCTTAAAGCCAATTTGAATAAAAAAGGTAGCGCTAGTATACCTTACAGATATTAGCACATGCAAACACTAACATTTTAGTAACATTTTTGTGCATTCATCGATTTATTATCTTTTGAATAATCCTGTCCCCGGGTCGAGGGAGGTTTCCCATGCCCATCCAGGAAAAAACGTTTTGAAAGCTGGGAAAATAGACCCAGGACATATCACCAATATATCTCTGGAAACGCACAGACAGTGTCTTAGTATTAAACTGTAAAAACATTGTCGCAAATCTTTCTATGAGTCTAATATTTAGTAGGTTGTGTTTAAGGAACCAGCCTTGTTACCTGACGGTCCCCGGTTCGATTCCCAGTCCCACCATGTACTATGCCTGAAGTATTCTAATTAATTATAGTAATTAACCCTTGACTCACCTGAAAACCATTTCTGGTGACTACCACTTGAAACTCATTAAGAGAATGCCTAGAGTATGCAAAGCAGTAATCAGAGCAAAGGGTGGCTATATTGAAAAAAATAAATTAAAAAAATTAAAAAGGTTATTTTACCTTTTTTGTTCAGTACATAACTACAGTACATAGTTCATTCATAGTGAGAATCTACAATGTAAATAGTCGTTGGAGGGGGGGGGAGACACTTTGAAAGAGAAGGTGTATAAGCATATGCCATATGGTTTTATAAAACAAAGTGACATAATGCATTACTAATTGTATATTCTAAGCATTCTTCCACTAATTGTGGGGACCAGTGTAAAAAAAAAAACTTTATGATTGTGTTCCATTAATGTCTCCTGAAAGAGTTCTAAGTGTCTAGAGGCGTTATGTATTAAATAAAATGTTTGAAAAATCAAAATTTTCCAAACTGATGGCTCCACAATCTTTCCAATCAAACTGTAACCTTGGTTTTACATTTCATATCTGATCAGATCACTAAAACCCCTCCTTGCAGACTCATTCTGTTTAACATCAGAAAAATCAAACCTTTCCTATCAGAACAGGCTATTCAGCTGTTAGTCGACTATTGTAATAATTTAAATTCTATCAACTTGCACAGTCAGGCCTCTACAGCTGATTTAATACTTTGCAGCTCGACTTGTGTTTAACCAGCCTAAGAGAACTCATGTCCCATTCAGTACAAGGCAGGGCAGGACTCTACAGGACAATCTCTGGATCTGCTCCCGCTTACCTTTAATCCATCTTTCCAAAATACACTGCAACTCATTCACCGTGCTCTAGCAATGAATTTTGCCTGATGATTCAACCTCACCATGGTGCTAATTCTCATTCCCTAACGTTCAACACTGTAAAATAATGGAACGATTTTCCCAACACTATCCGTAAGGCTGTCACTTGGCATTTTTAAACCTTTCATGAAAGAATTATGATAACCCACTTCGGATTCCCCCCGTCCCCAAATGTTTTTATTACTCCTTAGGATCATGGAAAACAAAATGAAAAAAAAACATTTTTGAACATTTATTTTTCAAGAACTTGCTGATATTAGGGTGGACAACATGCGTTTGAAAATCAATAATCAAATATTTTTATAACTTCTTGGGATCATGGAAAACAAAATAAAAAAAAAAAACATTTTTGAACATTTATTTTTCAAGTACTTGCTGATATTCGGGTGGACAACATGCGTTTGAAAATCAACTAATGAAATGTTTTTAAGAAAACAGTCCAGAAAATTGTACTGTAAAATGCGTTTCCAATGGTCTATAACTATATGTTTACAACATGAACATTTTCCACAACTGTTCGATATATTGCAAAAACATTATAACATCAAAAACACAAACAATGCAACTGTCACATAAAAACTTGTTCATATGGAAGAAAGCAGCTATTGAGTTGCTGTCCACTGTAGGGACCACTGTGCGTAAAAGTCAAAGAAACATCTCAAAACACATCTCTTTCACAAGCACTTGCTATGAAAAATTAAAAATAAAATCCAGATCGGATAATAATCAGGCCTGATGATACTAGAGTGTAGCTTAATTTTCCTTAACTACTGACTTGTGTTGTTCTATCATTTGTAATATGCTTTGAATAAAAATGTTTGTTAAATGACTAAATGTAATATAACATATATGTACATTAACATAGGATTATGAATAATGTTATTTGGCATTATGAATACTTTATGATGATGATTATCCCGATCAGTCGTAGCCGACTCTCGGTCACTTGATGAATCGTGATTCACGAAGTATTTTGGCAAGTATATTGAAGTAGTTTGCCATTGCTTTCTTCACCCCTCCCCATTTATCCGGGCTTGGGACCGGCGTGCAACTGTGTCCAGTTACA
>JAOUQT010060713.1:0-10533 GCA_025769995.1 Xyliphius kryptos | reverse complement strand
CACTCTTGCCAGTTTGCACTTTTAAATTTCATTGCCCAATCTAATCTAATCTAATCTAATCTAATCTAATCTAAAAGAAAATAGTAATAAAATGTAGATACAAACAAATATACAGCAGTCTAAACTGTGTTACTGCAGTGACTTTAACATATTAAACACAAATTACATTCTTTCATAACAGATTAGGTGTTTCTGTAATTCATTAATGTATATATTCATTCATTCATATTATCTTCCACTTAATCCTGTACTAGGGACGCGGGAAGAATCCCCAATGCCCATACAGGGCCGAACGTTTCAAGTGCTGGGGAGATACACCTTTGACTGGGTGCCAATCTATCTCTGGGCACACACTCACCCACACAAACTCACCCACACAAACTCACACTATACACTATATTCAATTTCCCCTGAATCCATGTTTTTAGATTGTGGGAGGAAGCCTGAGAACCTGGAGAAAACCGACACAGGGAGAACATGGAAACTCCACCCAGATGAGAATTCGACCCAGGAATTCAAGCGCTGAGAGGCGAACGTGCTAACCACTAAGCCACTGTGCCCCCCTGGCATTATTTAGTGCACCACAAACTTTAGAATTTGGATTCAGAATAGAACTATTCTACTAATTGTTGTGAAGTTTAGTACAACTATGGTTTTATTAACTGTTGAAACTCTTACAGCTTGTGATCCAGGCTTTATCAGGGAGATTTATCAGAATGATTTATTTTAAGAATTTCATTTGGGTTCGGAATGTTTTTAAAGACAAATTAAATACATCGGTCCTGTTGTACTCTTAACAATATACAAGTGTCTTCATAAATCCAGACCTTGATTAAATAAATGCTTGCATCTGGAAGCTGTTAGTCCAATTATACAAATTCTGTTTAAACAGAGCTTCTGGAGGAACTCTAAACCAGGCCCCTGTTAGGAATCACCTTATAAACTACAAGCACAACTGTGTAATCAGCACCTACCTCAGAAGCTCATGCTTAGGAAGCAATTTCGTTACCATAGTTCTAAGTCCTGTTTCCATTTTGTCTCCTGCTGGGTTTTGGCAGCTCATGAATTTCTATAGCAGACGTTTGGCTGTGCTGTTGACTCTGCACTGCCTTCTGGATCACCTCAGGCAGAAAGCCTCTCTTCAGTTTAATGCTGAATTCTCCATTTTTATCATCACTTAAATAGATTTATCCCTTATAGCAGATTTCTAAACAAAGTTTCACCTGAACAATGAAGTGTCCAAACTTTTTTTTTTTTTAAATAATATGTTTACAAAATTGTAAGTGAATTATTTACACCAGACTTAATTTCCTGTCTCCCACAGAGTGCAGTGCAGGACTTTTTGGGGAAGGATGTCTGCAGAGGTGTAACTGTGAGAATGGAGGTCTGTGTGACCGTCTTACTGGACAGTGTGTGTGTGGACCAGGCTGGACCGGAGTCTACTGTGAAAAAGGTACCAACACTTGCTTTCAGTCAACGCATTTATGAATCAAACTTCATCAAAAATTCATAGTGTGTTTGTAATCGTTTTAAAAAAGCAACAAGGAGTATCGAAGCAAATTTGGAGTATCCAAACTTGACAGTTGGGGTCAGAGTGCAGGTGCAGGGTCAGTCATGATGCAGCACCCATAAAACAAGGTCAAGGGCCTTGATCGTGGGCACACACCCCCAGGCTTTACATCAAAGGTCCAGCACACTAATCACAGACCGACCCTTATGCTTTTAGAGTAAAAGCAGCATTGTAATTTTATGTGAATTAGAAATTCATTCATTCTTCATATTCCGTTTAATCCTATAATAGAGACCATGGTCATGAGGAGGTTTCCCGTGCCCACCCAAGGAAAAAGGTTTCGGGCACTGGGCAGATACACCCAGAACAGGGTGCCAATCTATTGCAGGGCACACACTCATTCACATAGACATACACTATAAAGAGGCAATTTATTTCCCTTGAATCCATTTTTTAAGACTTTGGTAGGAAACCGAAGAACCCAGAGAAAACCCACACAAACACAAAGAGAACATGAAAACTCCACCCAGATTGGTATTCAAACCTGGAGCGGCAAAAGTGCTGAGCCTTGAGACATGGTGTCGCCCGCATTAAAAATGAATTAGTGTACATGGGTATATATTTTGTGTGATGTCAGAACATGTTTCTGTGTGTGTCAGCGTGTTCATCCGGCTGGTTTGGAGTGGACTGTATGGAACAATGCGAGTGTGAACACGGGGTTTCCTGTCATCATGTTACTGGGGGCTGTGTGTGTCCTGCTGGATGGAGAGGAGCACGTTGTAATAAAGGTCAGTTCATCCTTTTTCCAAAGTCCTCAACTGCAGCAGTTTCTGTTCCGTGTTATTGTCCAGATGAGTTCATTGTAAAGAGCTACGATGTTATTTGCTGTCGTTTCAGCATGTTTACCTGGCACTTATGGTACAAACTGTGCCCAGCTCTGCACATGCCCACATGGCATCCCATGCCACCATGTCACGGGAGAATGTGGCTGCCCACCAGGATACACAGGAAACGGCTGTGAACAGAGTGAGCGCGTGTCTGCATCCTTCACTGACTGATACTGAAGTGCTTTAATCCACACTAATGCCTTACTTCCTCTCTTTACAGCCTGTCAGCCCGGAACCTACGGACTCAATTGTAATCAGGTGTGCCAGTGCTCCCAGAAAAACCAGCTGTGCCACCCTGTGTCAGGAGAATGCTACTGCATGCCAGGATACAGAGGGCCCCAGTGTGATCTTGGTAAATTAGATTTTTTTCACTTTAAAATGGTATTTTTTTCTTGTTAAGTATTAATCTGATAAAAGCGGTGCTGTGTGTGCAGAGTGTGAGAGTGGGAGCTACGGGCTACACTGCGAGAAACAGTGCCAGTGTTTGAATAACGGGTTATGCCAGGTCATTACGGGTACATGTGAATGCCCTTCTGGCTTTATAGGGGCTCAGTGCAACATCAGTAAGCTGCTGATTATATATTTAAACATTTATAGCAGTAAGATAACCCAGTTTGATTATTTGCTTTACTGTCATTCAGGTTAAATCAAATTTATCTATAAATACATCATGTTGAATTTCTAATAGTAAATAGTACCTTCGGTTTTAGCATGTGCAGCTGGACGGTATGGGCAGGACTGCGCCCACGTCGCCCTCTGTCGTCATGGAGCATGGAATGACCCAGTTACTGGAAGATGTGAATGTCCACCAGGGCGGCGAGGAGAAGACTGTAGTCAAGGTTGGGTAACATTTTGCATAATTACAGACTAACTTTGGAGTTTTACAAAAGAATCCCCTCAAAATGTCAACAAAATATATATATTTAATTAAAAATAAAGCAGTAAGACATAATATTTACGTCATATGTATATGGCTTAGTGGTTTGCACGTTTGCCTCTCAGTGCTGGGGATTCCCGGTTTGAATCCCGATCTGGGTGGACTTTCCATGTCCTCCCCGTGTCCGCATGGGTTTTCTCCGGGTTCTCAGTTTTCCTCACACAATACAAAAACATGGATTCAAGGTAAATTGAATGCTCCAAATTGCCCCATATAGTGTGTGGATGTTGGAGTGTTTGCCCAGGGATGGATTGGCACCCTTTATTTAGCCAGCACCCGAGATGTTCTTCCCTGGATGGACACTAATAGTGGAATAACCGGAAGATAATGGATGGATGGATGTGTATATATAATTCAAATCCTCTTCTAATGGAAAAACAAAGTTCCATTACCAGTGTAGCAGCCTTGTGCATCCGCACAAGTCCTCCCCATGAAGGCCATGTGGCATCCACCATTTTGGGTTTACGGGACGTCATTTGTCCACCTATAATATATTGCCCCATGTGTTTTCGTGGCGTGTGTTGCATGGTGAGGATTTAGGGGGAGGTGATGATGCACCAGGGGTGTGTGTATGGGAGTGTCGGACTGTGTGTGATCCTGTTTCCAGTGCATTATATTAATATCAGTTCATCAGTTCTGATGGCAACCAGTGTCATTTTTCCACAGAGTTGGCACAATCATTTTCAGGGTTCTAATGTTGTTATCCGGCACCAACGTACCTAAGTTCTACAAACCGCTGTAAAAATGTAACCCATATAGAGTCCAGGTTTTCTTTTGGTTTCTAGAACAATTAAGATTTATAATCCATACACAGACTGGGCGAACCTTCTCCCACAACGTTCTTTTAAAAAGTTTTTAACTCTAAGACCTCAGAACATTTAAGCATTTTTTTGCAATGTACTGCTCTGTTAGTCACTTATAGGTTTGTTGGTTTTAGTTTGATCCTTTACACATATAGGGTGTGGTTACTCAGTGGACTATCAACCTTAAGGTTGTGGATTCAAATCCCAGGCCAACTGAAGTTACCAATGTGGGTTCTTGAGCAAGACCCCTGTGTTGTGACCCCAATCAAGTTGTGATATTTGTAAGTTGCTTTGGATAAAAGCGTCAGCCAAATGTAAATGTTATGACATGAGGGAGTGGTGGCTCAGTGGTTAGGGTGTTGAGCTATCAATCTGAAGTTTGGGGGCTCAAATCCCAGGTCCACTGAAGTTACCAATGTGGGTCCTTGAGCAAGACCCTTAACCCTCATTGCTCCAGGGTCCTGTATGACCCTGTGTTCTGACCCCAATCATCAAGTTGGGATACTTGTAAGTCGCTTTGGATAAAAGACTTTGCTAAATAACTTAATCTTAATCTAATGACATGGTTTTACGTGTAATTCCTTTGTGACAGTTAGGTGACAACTTTGTACCCGTGCATTAAGCTTTGTGTATAAACCTTTGAATGGATGTGTATTTGTGTATACAGACTGTGCTTCAGGTTGGTACGGAGTAGCCTGCGCTCAGCGTTGTAACTGCAGTAATGGAGGAGTGTGTGATTCTGAGTCAGGGAACTGCACGTGTGGACTCGGCTACACCGGAGTACACTGTGAGAAGGGTGCGCATCATTATCACATTATACAAATTTTATATTATGACATGATCTGAGGCTTAATCACTGTACTATTACACCTGTGACTAATATCACCACTTATTAAAACGTACCAATCTTGACAATACCATCACTATTATTAATCCTGTTACTACCTCCATCTACTACTATCAATCTTGTTGCTATTAATATCAAAAGTACAGGTCACTTTACTCACCTTCACTACCACTAATTACAGTGGAACCATTTAGTGGAAGTATTTAGTCAGCCCCTGATTGTGCAAGTTCTCCTAATTTTCATCATGGGTACAATTCAACTATGAGAGACAAAATAAAAAAAAATAAATAAATAAAAAAAAAAAATCCATGAAATGATGTTTTAGGATTTTTAAAGAATTAAGTTAACAAGCAACGTTTCTAGTGCTGACAGACCTTCAGAAGCTCTTCCGTCCTTTAGTAATTATCTGTATTAATAGCACCTGTTTGTCCTCATTATTTGTTTAAAAGGACACCTGTCCACAGACTTCAAACTCAACAATGGCCAAAACTAAAGAGCTGTCGAAGGACGGCAGGAAGAAAATTGTAGCGCTGCAGCAGGCTGGCAAGAGTGAATCTCCAATAGGCCGGCAGGTTGGTGTGAAGAAATCAACTGAGGGAGTGAGTGTAAGAAAATGGAAGACATACAAGACCATTTATAATCTCCCTCGATCTGGTACCCCACACATCCCATTCCGTGGGGTCCAAATGATCATGAGAACTGTGAGCAAAAATCCCAGAACTACACGGAGGGACCTGATGACTGACCTGCTGGGAGCTGGGAACAAGGCCATCAGTGGGAGCATTGAAGATGGCACATGGCTGGGTCTTCCAGCATGACAATGATCCCAAACACACTGCTCGGGCAACGAAGGAGTGGCTCTGTAAAAAGCATTTCAAGGACCTGGAGTCTCCTATCCAGTCTCCAGACCTCCATCACATGGAAAATTTGTGAAGGGAGATGAAAGTCTGTGTTGCCCAGCGACAGCCCCAAAACATCACAGCTCCTCCTGCATGGAGAAGAGGACCAAAATAACAACTAACGTTTGACCCCTGTTGCAAACAAAGGTTATGTTACAAAGTATTGAGTTGAACATTTGTTATTGACCAAATAAATAATTCCCACCATGATTTACAAATAAATCCCACATTGTGATTGCCTGAATATTTTTTTCCCTTTCATTTAGTCTCTGAAGTGTACCTATGATGAAAATTACAGACCTCTCTCATCTTTTTAAGTGGGAGAACTTCCACAATCAGTGGCTGACTAAATACTTTTTGGCCCCAATGTATATTGTTTATAGTAATCCTGTTACTTCTAACTTTACCACTAATACTGCTGAAACTATTGCCATTAACATTACTATAACTACAATCACAGCTCCTGACACTGTTTTCTACGTCTGTATGCTCTTATTGACTTTCTACTGATGCAAGTAATATCATAAAGAGTGTTTGTTATAAGAAAATGTCATTCTGATAGTATTTAAAAGCAAAATAATTCGATTTTTTAACGTTGCTTTTTAACGTAACATTTTTTAAATGATTGTCATTGTACTGTATGTGTGTGTTTGTAAATCAGAGTGCCCCGATGGATGGTATGGTCCAGACTGTGTGCTAGAATGTGAGTGTCAGCACAACAGCACATGTGACAGAGTATCAGGTATCTGTTTGTGTGGACCAGGTTACTATGGGCATCACTGTCAACATGGTCAGTATCTTTCAATCATGCTGTTAATCACCGTTACCGCGGGAGTTTTCTTTAGTTTGGTGTCTATATGTATTTCAGCATGTCCTGCTGGACTGTATGGACCTCGATGCCAGCAGCACTGTGACTGTATGAATGGCGCTCTGTGCCAGCCAAGCAGTGGGCACTGCCTTTGTCCAGCGGGTTACCAGGGATTACGCTGTGAGAAAGGTCACATATTTATTCACCATAAATGAACTTTCCAGCTGTGTTATTGTCACCATTTTAATGACGGACACTTCAACGTCAGAATAAACGCAGCGTCATTTCCCTCCACAGAGTGCGAGGAGGGCAGATACGGTCTCAACTGTTCCCAGCTGTGTGACTGTGCAGTCGACACGCCCTGTGACCCAGTGAGCGGAATGTGTGTGTGCACATCGGGGAGAACTGGACCAAGGTGTGACAGTGGTGAGTTTATGGATTACTAACTTTGTGCTGTTTATATGGGATCTACTACACACTATTGTACAGTAGATAAACAACGTTAAGATAATGTACCTCTAAATTATCGCATTTATTTAGTCCTGTAGCTACAGGTATATAAAGTATATAAAATCAGAGCCATGGCATTTAAAAAAATGTGTGCTTGTGGAACCCGATAACACAGTGAGGCCAGTTAGTATTTAGTCAGCCAGTGAAGTTCTTCTCCTTAGAAAGATGAGAAAAGAGACAAAAAATACAGGAAAATCACATTGTAGCCTTTTTTAAAAAATTAATTTGTAAAATATGGTGGGAAATAAGTATTTGGTCACCCACAAGCAGAATTTCTAGCCCTCACAGACATGTAACCTTTTCATTAAGAAGCTCTACTGTTCTCCATTCATTACCCGATTGTCCTCGTTATCTGAATAAAAGACTTCAAACTTGCCCATGGCCAAGACCAAAGAGCTGTCGAAGGACACCAGGAATTTGTAGAGCTGCAGCAGGCAGGTTGGGGGGGAAAAATAAACTGTGGGAGTGATTGTAAGAAAATGGAAGACATACAAGACCATTGATAATCGCCCTCGATCTGGGACCCCCACACAAGATCTGTGGTTCCAAAATGATGATGAGAACTATGAGCAAAAATCCCAGAACTAACAAAGTAACAAAAACTACCACCAGTAACACACTATGCAGAGAGGGACTCAAATCCTGCAGTGCCAGCAGTGCCCCCCTGCTTAAACCAGGACGTGTCCAGGCCCATCTGAAGTTAGCCAGGGAGCATATGGATGATCCAGAAGAGGATTGGAAGGAATATAAATCATTTGTTCATTTAGCGGACGCTTTTAACCAAAGCAACTTACAAGAATCCCTCTTAATATTTGGGTTCAGAACACAGGGGTACATACAGAAACCTGGAGCAATGAGGGTTAAGGGTCTTGCTCAAGGACCCACAATGGTAACTTCAGTGGATCTAGGATTTGAACCCACAACCTTTGGATTGCTAGCCCAACTCCCAAACCACTGAGCTACCACACCCTTCAATGTGGTCTTGTGATGTTTGGAGGAAAAATGCTGAGTTGCATGCCATGAACACCATACCTACTGTGAAGCATGGGAGTGGAAAATGGAATGTAGCTGGGTCTTCCACCATGACAGTGATGCCAAACACATCGCTCGGCAATGTGTTTGGCAGTCTCCAGAGCTCAACTTAATAGAAAATTTGTAAAGGGAGTTAAAAGTCTGGGTTTTCCAGCGACAGCCCCAAAACATTCCTGCCGTAGAGGAGATCTGCATGGAGGAATGGCCCAAAATAGCACCTACAGTGTGTGCAAACTACAGTGTGTGCATGCTGAAGCCTTACAGGAAATATTTGACCCAAGTCATTGCCAACAAAGGTTGTGTTACAAAGTCTTTAGTTGAAATACTCATTTTCCACCATCACTTACAAATAAATTTAAAATAGATGGTTAAAGTGTACGTATGATGGAAATTACAAACCTGTCTCATCTTTCTAAGAAGGAGAACTGGCACGATCAGTGGCTGACTACATACTTTTTGGGCCCCACTGTAGATGAGTGTGTGTCCTGCTCCGACAAGAATTTGGGAAACATACACATTCACTAAAATGTTCTCCATGTGTATGCAGAAGCTCCGTGGCATTCTGAATGTTTAGATTAACAAGCAACGAATAAATAAATTAAATTTCATGGATAAAGTTTAACCAGAGAAATGCTAATGTAACCCCCATGGTGCCATAATTTTGGTAGGATCCTAATGATCTGTTCTTGGATTATAAGTATAAATTGAATTTGGAGTATACATCCTGGGAAAACAACAAGAATTCACTTAAATCTTTCTTTGTCTGATAGAATGTGGAGTGAACCGGTATGGACCTGACTGCACACTGATCTGCGAGTGTAAGAATGGAGGGGAGTGTGAAAGTCGCAGTGGTCGCTGTTCATGTGTGAATGGCTGGATCGGTCCCACATGTACAGAAGGTAATGAGCAATGAAGTACCTGGATTTAAACCAAAATATATATATATATATATTTTAAACATAAAACAGTTGAACTAACTGTGAGGTAATACTAGTTGATGTACGTATGCTGTTTGTAGGTGGACCTCTACCACTGATCAACCAACGAGGGGCATCACATCCTCACAATTCGTAGCGGTTCACCTCCTGACTTCCACATAAAGGAAAGTAGGAGAAAAACAATGCAGTTACTTTCCCTTCCTCCAGTGATCTACTGTTTCAAGCGCTAAGAGCAGTGATTTAATACACTGTATACTCTGAGGAAAATGAAGCCATTGTGAGCTGCACTAACTACTGAAGCCACTGGCTGGTTTCACTTTGGACCGATAATTAAAGCCCGGCTCTCATATGCCAACGAGCCTACAGGATCAAAGACTTAATGGAGCCCCGTGAACCAAACAAGGATCAGTACTGTTCAGAAATGAGACAGAGGACGTGAAATGAAATAATCCAGCACTTTAGCACTCAGTCCTACCGGCACGCGCTGTTCAGTAAAATCCTATAAGTGTTTTATAATAGATACGTTAATATCATTGATGTGCTTTAACTGCCCACTGTATGTATATTCTGCAGTCTGTAGTCCATCAGTCTATATAATGAGGTTTGCAATGTGTGTGGTTGGGTAAAATCAGCTCCAAAAGTTTTTGTTTTTTTTGAAACAGCTTGATGAAAAGGACTAATTAATATTAAGGACTGATACAGATTTAGATATTTGAGTTAAAAATCCAGCAGCTGACAGAACTCATTCTGCTCACTCACATGCTTATAGGATCAGAGCTGTTAAAAATATATTGAGTATAAAAATAACAATGCAGTCATGAACAATACATTATGTCCCTTTGCAGACACTTTTATCTAAATACCATATAAGTACACCGCCCCCACCTCACCCCACCCCAATATGATGGTTGGGATCAGAGCACAGGATCATGTATAATACAGCACCACGGAAGCAGTGAGGGTTACGGGTCTCACTCAATGGCAACTAAAGGTGGATTCGCAGGGTTTAAACCTTCAGATTAATAGTCCAACACTTATTTAGGTTCCGGAGCAAAGGTCTACAGACGTTTTACAGGAGTTCTGGGCTGTATTCTTGTGTAAAAATGGTTAAAAACAAGGTTATGGCGTTAGAAGGGGTCCAAAAGTTTTGAGAACTTAAAAACAGAATTGGTGAGCAAAAAATTGCGCTTCCCATTTTTTTGCTTCCGCTTCTTATTTTTTCGCTTGTGCTTTTCTCCATCGCCCCCTTGCGTCTAAAAATGTCTGACGTTCAATTTTTGTATTCAGGACCCGTTTTAACGGGTGGGCGGGATCTAGACAGTAATTGGCTGCTCGAGAAAAGTCCAGCCCACCCAGCCGTGC
>JAOUQT010060704.1:0-10533 GCA_025769995.1 Xyliphius kryptos | reverse complement strand
TTGAATGCTCTAAATTGCCCTGTATAGTGTGTGTGTGTGTGTGTGTGTGTGTGTGTGTGTGTGTGTGTGGATGTGTGAGTGAGTGTATAATTGGCGCCCTGTCCTGGGTGTATCCCCTCCCACCAACCCTCAAAAAGGAATAAGCGGAAGATAAAGTATGAATGAATGGTGTGTCTGTGGAAGAGATGAGTTTTGAGAAGTTTCTTGAAAATGTTGTGTGTCAGCTTTACAGATGTTGTTGGGAAGATCGTGCCACCATTTAGCAGTGGTGAATGAAAAGGAGTGAGAATTGGCGCCTCGACATTTGTCACTAGAGCGTAGTGAATGAGTCGGAGTCCACCTAGTAAAGATGGACTGAATGTAAGAGGGGCCAGATCCAGAGACTGTCCTGTAGGCCAGAGTCAGTACTGAATGCGAGCAGCTACAGGAAGCCAATGGAGAGAGATGAGTAATGGAGTAATGGGTTTCCTCCCACAGTCCCAAAACAGGGATTTTAGGTGAAGGGGCTGCCCTAAATTGCCCCTATAAAGGGTGTGCGTGTTTGTGAGTGTGTGTGCCCAGGAATGAATTGGTGCTCTGTCCTGGGTGTCCATCGGCCCAGCACCCCAAACGTTCTTCCCTGGATGGGCATAGCCCGACCCACTTTCTGGCTCTGCCTCTCATTTGGAAATTGTATCTTGATCACACCCTCGCTACCACAATTATTATATTAGATCATTAGATCCATTACTCATCTCTCTCCATTGGCTTCCTATAGCTGCTCGCATTCAGTACAAGGTACTGACTCTGGCCTACAGGACCATCTCTGGATCTGCCCCCTCGTACCTTCAGAAAAATGATGACATGTTCAATACGTATTTCACCCACTGTAGGTGGACCATCTTTGGTTCACATGCAGTTGGCAGTGCCGTCAGTGGGCCAGCAGTGCCACAGCTAATCCAGATGTGGCCCACATCCGTATGCTATCTCTTGAACTTGAACTTGAACAAACTTCTGCGGTTGAATTATGGTTCTCGTCTGGTACTGTGCTCCCATCTTGGTTGCCGTACTTCTCGTGAACCCGGGTTTTATTTAGCATTAAACAAACTCAAACTCGACAGTCTCGTCAGCTCGGTTCTGTAAGCGGAATAGCGATGTGTTTTAGTCCACACTGCAGAGTGGATTAACATTCTAAAGCTGATAGGGCCAACAGTTTTCTGACTTCCTCATCAAACGCTGAAATTCGTGAGGAAGGATCAAACGGGTTTAGGATGACACGACCGAAAGTAGTCCTGATTCCCACTGATGCAACATTGAGTAAGAGTGTGATGCTGTATGTGTGTGTGTGTGTGTGTGTGTGTGTGTGTGTGTGTGTGTGTGTGTGTGTGTGTGTGTGTGTGTGTGTGTGTGTGTGGAAAACGTGTTTATGAGAAAGACACATCAGGTGGGACATGAGGAAGTCAGAAAGGCAGAATCATGTTTTCCAGGATTCAAGCCTGAGGAGATACAGGTGACTTCTCATAACACTCTAATAACCTTTTATTTCCTAAGGTTATTTCATCCATTTCTCTCTCTCTCTCTCTCTCTCTCGCTTTCTCCCTCTGTGTGTGTGTGAGTGTGTGGATGATTGATTCTTCCTCTCTGAGCACTCTTAAGAGAGCAGACACTCCACTTTAGCACCATTTCCCCCTCAGGACCTCCTCTGCACTCCAGAGGTTAAAGTCCCCCTGTCCTCCTGTCCTACTTCCTCCTACTCTCTTTGTTCCCGTGGAACCTTTAACCGTAATAGGAGGGATGTTATTTACAGAGCACGGAGCTACACCCACCATATGCGGACCTCCATCCTAATTAGAACATCTAACATCTATAGTTTGCAGGATCATTAGCAAACATACAGTATCGCTACAGGGAAACATTTAAAACCACTGTTCCCAGGGTTCAATGGTCCACTGTGGGTGGAGTTTGCATGTTCTCACTGTATCTGTATAAGTATCCTCCAGATATTCAGATAAATGAAACACATTAAACTGTCTGGAGGTATTAAAGTTTTTGTACGTCCAGCGACTTTACCAGGATGCTCCACAGTACTCTGCTAAGTAATTACTGGGATAGGACCCACACCCTCCACAACCCTAATTTATTTACATGGCGTTGAAAATAAAGAAATGTATTATGGTGGTACAGGGGCTCAGTGGGATTTGGGTTCCCTAACGTTCCCCAATGCTCATTCCATAATATGGGCATTTTGTATGTTCTCCCCATTTCGGTGTGGGCCTTTTGATTTAGTATTTTCTCACAGGGGAATCTGCATGAATAAATTATGTGCAGATGTGTCTGCCCTGGCGACATGTCCTGGGTGTTTACACACCTTTTGCACAAAGAAAGCTCAGATAGGTGGCGACATGTCAATAACACTAATTAGGATAAGTGGCTCAGTGAAGGCAGGGGTCAATAAGTGAACGATCTGTATAAATATATGTAAGCCTTCGAAAGTTATTCCCTTCCATTTAAAAGTAATTGAATAATAATCAACGGTGGTACGGTGGCTCAGTGGCTACATACACCAAAACATAGATCTTTAGTAATTCAGGCCGCCCAGGGCTCTTAAAGGAAAAAGACAGTGGCATGCTTATTGGTTTATTGAACGTTATGCCCAAAACAAAGACATTATTAATTAAGAGAATTTGCATATTCTTTCCGCGTGCTTTCAGGCGCATGGTGCACGGTTGATGGGTCGCTAAAATTGGGCCTTGTATCTTTAAGTTACTGGCTTTATTGTGTTTAAGTAGAAAACTCAGACAGTTGATTTTTTCTTTAGCTCTTTAAATACACTTTATAGCCAATAGTATTTGCTCACCCATCTAAATGATCAGAATCAGGTGTGTCAATCACTTCCATGGCCATAGGTGTAGAATATCAAGCACCTTGGCATGCAGACTGTTTTCACAAACATTTGTAAAAGAATGGCTCGCTCTCAGGTGCGTAGTGAATTCCAGCGTGGAACTGTAATAGGACGACACCTGTGCAATGAATCCAGTCGTGAAATTTCCTCGCTCTTAAATATTTCAGTCAACAGTCAGCTGTATTATAAGAAAATGGAAGTGTATGGGATCAACAGCAACTCAGCCACCAAGTGATGCCACGTAAACTGATGGCGTAGGGTCAGCGGATGCTGACACGTGTAGTTTGAAGAGGTTGCAAAGTTTCTTAAAAGTCAATCACTACAGAACTCCAAACTTCATGTGGCCTTCAGATTAGCTCAAGAATAGTGTGCAGAGAGCTTCATGGAATGGGTTTCCATGGTCGAGCTGCTGCTCCAAGCCATACGTCACCAAGTGCAATGCAAAGCGTCGGTTGCAGTGGTGTAAAGCACACCAACACTGGACTCTAAAGCAGTGGAGACGTTCTCTGCAGTGATGAATCGCACTCTGGCAATCAGATGGATGAGTCTGGATTTGGCGGTTGGCAGGAGAACGATAATTGTATGACTGTATTGTGCCAAGTGTTAAGTTTGGTGGAGGGGGAGTTATGTGTTGCTTGGTTTTCAGGAGCTGGGCTTTGCCTCTTAGTTCCAGCATACCAAGACATTTTGGACAATTTAATGCTTCCTACTTTGTGGGAACAGTTTGGAGCTTACCCCTTCCTCTTCCAACAGAACTGTGCACCAGTGCACCAAGCAAGGTCCATAAAGACATGGAGGACAGAGTCTGGTGTGGATTAATTTGACTGGCCTGCACAGAGTCTTGACCTTAACCCCATAAAAGATCTTTGGGATGAATTAGAGCAAATAATGAGAACCAGGCCTTCTCGTCCAACATCACTGTGTGACCTCACAAAGGCGTTTCTGGAAGAACGGCCAACAATTCCCATAAACACACTCCTAAACTTTGTGGACAGCCTTCCCAGAAGAGATGACGCTGTTGTAGCTGCCAATGGTGGACCGATGTCATATTGAACCCTATGGATTAGGAATGGGATGTCACTTAAGCTCATATGTAAGTCAAGGCAGGTGAGCAAAAACTTGCCAATACAGTGTACGTTTTTGCTCATCCTTACAGAAGTGATACGACCGCCGTGGACCAGCCTTAATCTGGTGTAGTTTCAGTGCTCAGTAGCATAAGTCGCATGCTAAAATGGCCAAAACATCGATCTGTATGTGATTCTGAGACGGCATGCTCTGTCCCAGACTGCATATCAGGACAGACAGCTCTGTCTCCTTCTTCCTCTAAACGAGCTGAGGAGATTCCCCCCAGGTTTGATTTACCCAGAGAGATGTGACGTGTTGATAGATATTGCATCATTTGTTTTAAAAATGGGAAAACACTCCGAAGTGTCTGGTTTGTTGGTTATCCTTCAGCTGTAAGTGTACCACGGGCAGCATGGTGGTAAATATGGGCATCAGCGGACCCAGCGCCATTAAACAAGAAACCACAGATGTATTAAAACAAACATAAAATAAACCTAATGTCATACCGTGAAGCATGTGCACATCGTACGTACCATGAATAGTGGCAAAGAAAACCACATTTAGACCTATATATCATACCTGCATCGACAGTGCTGTGACTCTAGGAGGTGCCCCTGTCTAGCCAAGCTGCTCGTAATGCAGGCAAAACAACAGGGAGCAAGCGGCAGTAAGAGAACCCTGCGTCCACTGTGACAGCCAGCCAGCTTTTTTGTTCAGCTGGAAACGTTGTAGCTTACGACTTTATTTGTAAGGGTAAGACTGAAGGGGACTCAGTGTCTCCCAATCTAGCACCAGGTTTCCAATCCAACTCTGTTATCCTTTTTTGGTTGAAACCCGATAAAAAAAGGGGTTCTGGCCATGTTCCAGCCCACATCCTTTATTTTCGTCTGGCCCACATGGTGCTTGCTTCCAGTCGTGGGATGTGGGTCACACGCGCACCAGATTAAAGCCACATGTAGGTAGCGCTGCCAGATGTGGACCAGATGTGTCTTTGGGAGATGTGGGCCACTTTAATGTTTTCATTTTAGGGCCACCTTCGGCCCACATGCAGTGTGTCAGTATTAGCAGTGGCCCAGCAGTACTTTATCTCAGCCAGAAGCAGCCCACATCTGCATGCTCTGTTGTTCTTGTTGATTGCTTTTATTAAGTATCATCAATTCTCATAGCAAAAACCCCAAAGAATTCAGAACAATACACTGATTTCTTTTGCTTGTAATGAATCTCTGTGGATATATTTGTGTACTCACTGCTTGAAGAATGTGCAGCACTGACTGTCAAATACAGTCTGATCTGAAGGCTGTATTTAAACGTGCAGACTATGGATCATCAGCGCAAAGCCCTAATCACTGAGCCACACAGCGATGGATCAGTAAACAGTGCCAGTTCTGATTTATCTGCAGCGTTCTACTTGTTACTGAAGTTCAATTAGTTACCATTACACACCCAATGGTTCACAGTGGCACACAGATCAGCACACATCCCACATATTTTTTTTTCCTGGGAGCTCCTGTTTCCTTTACCAGCCCCTGCTACTGGGTTCCTGTGGGTTCTTCATGCCCATCCAGGGTAAAACGTTTCAAAAGCTTAGGCAGATACACCCAGGACAGTGTGCCAATCCCAATTCTGTGAGTTTGTCTGGTCTTCCCACACTTGTATGGATTTTTCCCTGGAGCTCTTGTTTCCTCCCACAGTCCCAAGATATGCCACTGGTTTCTTGGGGGTTTTCTATGCCCACCCAGGGGAGAGTGTTTCCGCCGGTAGGGCAGATACACACAGGACAGCGTGCCAATCCATCACTGGGCACACACACTAACTCACACAGACACATTAAATAAGGAAATTTTAGAGCAGCCAATCCACCTTGAATCCATGATTTTGGACTAAGAGCGGAAACTTGAGAACCTGGAGAAAACCTTCCAGGACATGGAGAGAAACTCCACCCAGATCAGTAAAAGCTTTATGAGAGTTTCCAGTACCATGGCTGGATCTCATGATGCCCCCTATAGGCATTAACTTGTAACATGCAGATCCTCTGTTTCAGTTAAACAAGGCCTGAAAGCATGACACCCAGAGAACCAGCATGACAGGATCCTGGAAACTGTGTTCTCTAGAGCTTTTCTGATAAAGGACAGCGTAGATATGCAGATGACAGCGTGCGTTTAGCCGGAGTGAAAAAACATGGCCTTGCACTCAACTAATGTGCCCCGTAGAACCATAATGAACTTGGATTCCCCTGCCGCTGAATGTTAACCTCGTTTAGTCAAAGCCATTAGTCTTTTTGGTACATATTTCATTCACAGCGGTCCGAACCGGAGTCCAGGGCAGCGCTACATTTATTTCTCTGTGCTGAAGAATGAGCGAGTGAGTGAGTGAGAGTAATAGAGAGAGGAAGAACATCACCGCCGTGTGAGGAGATCAATGCTCACTCTGTCCGTGTTTTGACAAGCTGGACTATCACGCTTCCTTCCAAATGTCAAGTGCTGTTCTTTTGCCGTTATCTGCTGGGGCATATTGAACCACCTACAGGCTCTAGGGAGGAGTGAAAGGAGAGAGTATCAACACCTGGGGAAGGACACTCGGCTACCTACTGCTCCATGCAACATTTGCTTTAGGATTTCGATCTGTTCTCCGAAGGCTTGACATTTTATAATCGACTTTATTTTTTGTGATCGCAAAGCAAATGCAAATACGCCGCCGAAAAGTCCGCCGTACAAACAACTGAATCTCATTCCGTTGTTCAGTGAGGTTCCTGTGGTCCTGCGGGTTTTATCTGTCTACTACACAAACTACACAACAGCACTGATGGCTGACTTTTTGTATAAAGACTCCACACTCACCGCACACTGTTGATAGCACAAGCACTTCTTTCTATACTTATTCTTCTTCATACAGTTCTATAAATACATTCTGTAGTCCATCTGGTTCTCTACATACTCTGTTAGTCCCCTTTACTCTGGTCTCTGATGATCAGGACCATGGACAGAGCAGGTATTTCTAGGTTGATGGATTATTCTCAAACATGGTTGTGAAGCGACAGTGTGTGATGTACTGTTTTGGATGGAGCAGAGGTTTCAAACTCAGAAACCCATCACTTTACAATTTTATGGTGCGGCCGTAGTGGGGGGTGGGGGCAATTAAATGGCCCCGAAGTGGCCTAGGCAATTGTTTGGTTAGCTTGCCCTGTTTAAATGGGTCTGGGTCCAACCAATGATCTGTGTGTAGGTTTTTGAGATGGGTCAAGACACAGAACAGGGAGAGAGTTGGTGAATTTAATGTAAGCTTTTAATAAATCCCATTCTTGAGTCTGACACATCCAGTTTCTAAAGTCACTGTCAACGTTGAGTACATGTTGTGTTATGAAAACACATCCATGCACACATCTCCTAACTGTTCAGATAAATAAAAAAGTGAAGTGGGTGGGCCAAGCTGAAGGTCTCTAAAGGGAATGTTGGGGACCTTTGGTTTCTGCATGGTCATCCAGGAAGAAGCCAGTAGACAGAGCTTCTTAGGCCTACAGCATGGCGTTTTGTGTTATTATGGGTCTGGTGCGCCCGTGTTAGCCCTCACCCTTTTGTGTTCTGGTTTTCATTGGTCTCCTCGTCATGAGTTTCTGTGTAGGCCAACAAAAGTGGCAAGGAGAATGCAGCACATATTAAACTGCCACTTGACGGTAAGCTACCCAAACGTGCTGGCTGTGGGTGGATTCCTGTGGGCGGTTTCTTGTGGGCAATTCCTTAGCTTTGTAAAAAAAATGCTCACTTAAAGTGGCGGGAGAGGACAGGTGCTTCCTCTGGTGTCTCATGAGAGTTGGTGCTGCAGGATAAGCACAAGAATGGATAGGAATATTCCTTCCTATTTTATTTAATTGTATTTATTTTGTGTAGAGGTGCACACTCAAAGATGAACATCAGTGTGCATGTATGGCTGTAAGAGTAGGGTACTAAAAGTATGGTATTTTTGTAGGGGGTCACGAGCCATTTGAGGTCTAGTACTTAGGACTTGTCATTACATATGAGAATATTTTAGGAGGTATAAAAGTACAAAACCATAAACAGTACAACACAGTGTATAATTAACAGTTCGGTCATGTGATCATGTGTATCAACAGTGTTATGGTTGTGTTTCTATGATTGACCAGTGGAATACTCGTGCTCCGCAATGGTGGAGAACTTGATGACAACATTAAAGTTGAAACACAAGTGCTTTTGAATGAGTGATGGCTTTGGAGTTTATATCCAGTATTTAAAATGAAATTATTACCAAAGAGTGAGGGGTGTGGCAATTAAAACACTTGCAAAGACCCCAATTCATCCGAGGTGTTGCGTTCGATGGCAATAGCCAACGAACAATAGAACGGAAGGAAGGGAGAACAAATTTTTTTAAGGGCATGGTAGGTGATCACAGTGCCATGTTTCATCCTAGTAGGTACTCGGGAAGACCCCTATTTGAAACTGGTGTGTTACATTCGATGTCGATATAAAACAAACCATTGAATTTAGAAAAGTGAGGTTCTGGTAATTTTTTAAGGACATAATAGGAAATGACAGCGTCAAGTTTCAGATCTGTAGCTACTCGGAAAGACTTCAATGTGACACTGGAGGTGTGTTACAGGGAGTGGTAGCTCAGTGGTTAGGGTGTATCAATCAGATGATTGGGGGTTCAACTTCCAGGTCCACTGAAGTTACCAATGTGGGTCCTTGAGCAAGACCCTTAACCCTCATTGCTCCAGGGTGCTCTTTCAACCCTGTGTTCTGACCCCAACCAAGTTGGGATACTTGTAAGTCGCTTTGGATAAAAGCGTCTGCTAAATAACTAAATGTAAATGTAATGTAAATGTTACATTCGATGGCGATATCAAACAAACCATTGAATTTAGGAAAGTGAGGGTCTGGTAATTTTTCAACGATATAATAGGAAATTATGACGGCAAGTTTCAGATCTGTAGCTACTCAGAAAGACCCCGATATGGACCTGGCGAGGTCTTGCGTTCTACAGGATGCCAATTTCAGCCTTGTAGGTATTCAGGATGTGGAAGAATCGGTGACGAGTCGTTGAGTCCGTGAGGGTATTAGATCAGTAATGATGAAATCTCACACTGTACCGCCACTAAAATGTTCAAAACGTACAACAGCTGAAGACAAATAAAAGTGAAGTGATGGGGGGTTTTATTTCATATGTTATGCAATGCTTATTTAAATGTGACCACAAAAGTGTGTGGGTCTATGAGTGTGATGGTATGGTGTTATTCCCAAAGGATTTTCCTTGGACATCTGGACCTTACCTAATTACTTCTTTAACCTTGTGTGCGTGTGTGTCCATGTTCCGAATATAAAGTAGTGCTGGATAATTGGGGATTACCTTGGTAATATCCAGGCGGCTGATGCAGCACGATTAACCGGGATAATAAGCCACTGTTTCAGCCCTAAACGCTTCATTGGTATGGAAGAGCCTGGATGTAAGCTCACTAACAGTGAAATGAAGGAGTGCACATCCATCCACTAACTCAGCACCTCTCGTTTTACCCCGGCTCTTTTAAGAGCTGCCATAAAAAGTGACGCCCGCCGATAAAACGAGCCTCCAGACCTCTGCCAAAGATCTTTAGGAAACGATTAATAGTAGCCACGACTGGCCTACAATCAGTGGGAATAAAATGAAGCTTCCTGTTGCTTTTATCTGGGTGGATTGGGATTGGAATATAGATTTCATTAGAATAATGGTGGTCCGTAATCCGGACGATTCATTTTGTGGTCCTCTGTTTGTTTTGTGTGCTCCAGCTTAGATGAACGGTCTGATCAGGATAACAAGGAGATTACACGTCTAACGAAGCTTCCTCAGAGGATTACCATGCTGGGAATCTAAAGGTCGTGCGGGGTCCAGTGCGCCTCGTACGGAAACCGAACATGAAATCAATTCGTTCTGCGAGATAAAATGCCATTTAATAATTAATCCTTTCAAAGGAGAATTATGGGATGGAATGGTATGGAGGTCTGGAATGAGATAGAGAAACTGTACAGGTTAAAGAGATTTGGTTCCATCTGTCTCACAAACACACCGCGGTGAGCATCGTGGAAAACAATTTGGCTACAACATACACATGGGGCGGCACAGTGGCTTAGTGGTTAGCACGTTCACCTCTCAGCGCTGGGGATTTCCGGTTCGAATTCCAATCTGAGTGGAGTTTCCATGTTCTCCCCGTGTCTGCGTGGGTTTCCTCCGGGTTCTCCAGTTTCTTCCAACATTCCAAAACCATGAAGGTAAATTAAATGCTCTAAATTGCCCTGTATAGTGTGTGTATGTGGATGTGTGAGTGAGTGTGTACCCAACGATGGATTGGCGCCCTGTCCTGGGTGTATCTGCCCAGCGCCAGAGATGTTCTCCCCTGGATGGGCACGGGGAACCCCCCTCGCGACCCTCATAAAGGAATGAGCGAAAGATATTGAATGAATGAATTATTGAAAATACACAAGGGTCACTATATTAGGTACCGTTCCACTGATTTTACAGAACAGCAAGTAAGTAAGTAAGTAATTTATTTATATAGCGCTTTTTACAACAGTGTGTCGCCACAAAGCAGCTTTACAGAGTCC
>JAOUQT010060694.1:0-10533 GCA_025769995.1 Xyliphius kryptos | reverse complement strand
GCCTTATTATAGCCTTACATTTTTGCTTAAAAAAAAAAAAAAAAACTATAGCCTTATGTTTTTGTTAAAAATAACGCCTTACTATAGCCTTACATTTTTGCTCAAAAAAATCGTCTTACTAAAGCCTTACGTTTTTGCTCAAAAAAACGTCTTACTTTAGATTTACGTTTTTGCTTAAAAAACGCCTTGCTATAGCCTTACGTTTTTGTTTAAAAAAACGCCTTAACATAGACTTCTATTTTTGCTAAAAAAAAAAACGCCTCACTATAGCCCTACGTTTTTGCTCGAAAAAACGCTTTACTATAGCCTTATGGTTTTGCTTTAAAAACGCCTTACTATAGCTTTAAGGTTTTGCTAAAAAAAAAACCACTTACTATAGCCTTACGTTTTTGCTCAAAAAATGTCTTACTATAGCCTTATGGTTTTGCTTTAAAAACGCCTTACTATAGCCTTATGTTTTTTCTCAAAAACAATGTCTTACGTTTTTGTTTAAAAAAACGCTCTACTATAGCCTTAAGTTTTTGCTCAAAAAAAGTTTTTTTTATGACCTTACGTTTTTGCTCAAAAAAATGCCTTACAGCCTTTCCTTTTTTCTTAAAAAAAAAAACGTCTTACTAAAGCCTTATGTTTTTGTTAAAAAAAAAAGCCTTACTATAGCCTTACATTTTTGCTTAAAAAAAAACACTTACTATAGCCTTACGTTTTTGCTCAAAAAAAAAAAGCTTTACTATAGCCTTTTGTTTTTGCTTAAAAAAACGCCTTTCTATAGCCTTATGTTTTTGCTTAAAAAAACACCTCACTTTTTTGCCCAAAAAAATGCCTTACTATGGCTTTACGTTTTTGCTTAAAAAAACGCTTTACTATAGCCTTTCGTTTTTCCTTAAAAAAAAACGCCTTACAATAAATAGCCTCACGTTTTTGTTAAAAAAACGCCTTACTAAAGCTTTACATTTTTGCTTTAAAAAACGCCTTACTATAGCCTTACGTTTTTGCTCAAAGAAACGGCTTACTATAGCTTTACGCTTTTGCTAAAAAAAAAAAACGTCTTACTAAAGCCTTACCTTTTTGTTCAAAAAAGCCTTAATATATAGCCTTTTGTTTTTGCTCAAAAAAACGTCTTCTATAGCCTTACGTTTTTGCTTAAAAAAACGCCCTACGTTTTTGCTCAAAAAAAGGCCTTACTATAGCCTTTCGTTTTTCCTTAAAAAAACGCCTTACAATAAACGCCTTTTTTTTTTTGTGTGCAAGAACGTAAGGCTATAGTAAGGCATTATTTTTTTAAACAAAGCATAGCCTTACGTATTTAAAAAAAAATGCCTTACGGTTTTGTTTTTTTTTTACCAAAAACGTAAGGCCACAGCAAGCCGTTTTTTGTTTTTGAGCAAAAACGTAAAGCATGTAAGCCTTTTTAAATCTTTTTTTTGTTTTCATTTAGTCAGGTTTTTTTTTCATCCCTTTATTTTCAGCAGTGTGGCCCGTTCTCAACATTAGCATTATTGACATTAGCCTTTTTTTCTGTACAGATTTACATGCATTGTGGTATTTGTGTAGTGCACTATACAGTGGGCTAAAATCACCTTTAAAATCTAGAACACTACCTTTTTTGCACATAGTAGAAAGGAGGGACCTGTTCTAAAGTAAAATGCTACCAAAATCTTTAAGTATCAGTATAAAAAGCGACAGAAACTAAATGAATGTAAATAATAATGTTGACAGTTTTTTCTATTTGGACCACCAGCTCATCTAGAGTTTTTCTCTTGTGCAGGTGATCATCGGTACACAAACGGTTTTGGCTAATGGAGGACTGAGAGCAGTTAACGGTACACATACCCTAGCGCTTGCGGCAAAACATCACTCCACCCCCCTGATAGTGTGTGCTGCCATGTTTAAACTTTCACCTCAGGTAAATCAGCGTGCAAAACATTAGAAACATTACCCTACTGAAACAGAAGTGTTTCCACATAGAAATAAACGACAGACAGAACCTAAAAGTACCAGGTAGAAAAACTTTAGTTCATTAGCTGACTGAAGAAATTACAGTATTTTACTACAAAACATCTGACACCCTGCTTATTACCCTGTATTTTTGACTCTTTAGTCATTAGCAGAGTTTGTATCATAAATGGCGACCCATTTTAAAAATAAAAAGCGCAGCTTTATATAAAGGTTTTATATAAAAATAGCTGTGACATCATAGAGATTAGTTTTAATGATAAATTTTAGCAACACCAGTAGTTAAAAAAAAACTTTAGTAACTTGTTTTTAAATACATTTTAAAATCAATCACAGTGTAACTACAAGTCTGATGATACATTTGCGTTTTACAGACCTTGTGCATGATGTACATAAAACTAAGATTTTGATTAACACCTCAGTGTGTAAGTGAGTATTGTTAGCTGCTTGAATAAAAGCTACACATTGAATCTGTTTTTATATATGTTCCTTTTCAGTTTCCAAACGAGGAGGACACATTCCACAAGTTTGTTTCTCCACATGAAGTTCTTCCCCTCACTGAAGGTATTGTCGTGTAAACTATTTAATTGATCCTTTTAAAAATCTGCTGCAGCAGCTTAAAACATTTTTACCCACTAAATACATTTTAGATTGGGGGTGTGAGTATATGTTATGTGCCTGGTGACTTGTTTTTAAGATTTATGCCATTTCATACAGGCCTGTTATTTATTGGTTCCTGGTATTTTTTTCTGCATGTACTTTTAATTAAATTTTTATTAGTGCAGTTGCTTATTAGATATTACTTCCCAATATGCAGCAACACTAAAAAAATAATTTCTTTTCTAAACTGTTTATCTCGACTAAAGTGATGATGGGTGTTAGCCTTTTCCAGCACCTTGAACAGGTCCCCATCTTAAATTACATTCATCTACAGTTTCTTGTAGGAGTAATTTGGATGTGTCCTCATGGATGTTAGTTAGTGGGAAAGAACATGTAAATTCCACACTAGGTCGGGCACTTCTTTTTTTTTTTTTTTTTTTTACTTTACCACCATTTTACAGGTTTAGTTATATATTTATTAGAACATAAGTTTCAACTCAATGATAAACTGCGGTATATTGAAATTTTTTTTTAAGAATTACTTACATTCAAGTTTTTAATTACGAGCCTTTCCACAGGTGAGATCCTGTCGAAGGTAAACGCACACTGCCCTGTGTTCGATTACGTCCCTCCAGAACTAATTACCCTCTTCATCTCCAACATCGGAGGAAACGCACCCTCATACATTTATCGACTGATGAGTGAGCTCTATCACCCCGAGGACCACGAGCTGTAAATAAACTTACTACAATAACACAACCTTCCTCACTGACTTGTCTGTTTAAAAAAACAATCAATAGGTGAAACTTAACACATTTAGTTTTTAATGCATTAATGACTCTCTCATTAATGACTAATTCTACAAAAGCTGTTTTAAAAACACAGAAATGTGGGTTGGGGAGGAATTCTGTGACATCAGTCCACTGAATCCTGAGTTAAGCCAACAGCCGGTGAAGTCCAGCTTCCCCTTCAACTGTAACAAACACAAGATTCCTTAGACAAAATAACATTACTGTAGAATTTATGAACTTGGTGAGAATTTTACCTGCTGTGTGCTTTAGTCCACTTTAGTGCGTGTCGTGGTGGAACAGGTGCTGTTGGATGGTAGAATGCACATCCTGCACGATGACAGTGTGCCGCAAACCGACACAGCTAAATCACACAAAAATGTAAACATAACAGGATTAAGGCGAGTCATAAGTTCCTAAATCGAGAGTGTCATGTAAATAAACCCCAACTTTCACTAAATTACACTCTTTTTTCAGAAATGCAGTCATAGTATTCTGAAACAAACATGTCAGTCTGTACCATGAGAGGGAACAGGGTAGTATTTTAATGCCACTCATCCTACTAATTCATAGAGAAGCACAGATTGTAATCAGTGTGGTCAACTTACCTTAGGATGATAAAATGTGCAGTCCGTTCTTTTGCAGTCAGGGAAGAAACGGCATACACTGCTGGATGGAGTAGGTACTGCAGGCGCAAACATAAATAAAAAATGGCAACAAACCCCTAGTGAGACACACACACCTTGTCCACACTTAGTTTTATGTTACACTGATATCTATGCGCTTGGAATGTTGAAAACGATGTTTGGAAGATATATGTTTTAAATCCCTGGCTACGTGTGGACTAGGCCTAAATGTTGATGTGAAAAACTGACAACAACTAAAACATTTGCAGTGAATTAATCTTTATAGTTTGCAGAGAGTTAGCAACAGAGTAAATGTAAATGTTTTAAATCCTTATTTGTGAGAATCTGTAAACAGGAGTAATGCCTACAGCTAAATATCAATCAAATCCAGTAGGACAGATTGTCAGTAGCTGTTTAAAATCACTTTCAGTCATATTACACAGTATGCAAAAACAAGAATCGCTAGTATGTACACACCTGGTTTGGAGGGCGGTGGAACGGCTCTGTGGCTGATGTGGGTGTAAGGGCAGTCGGGTTTGGAACATTTGGCATCGTATTTACAGTTGGGGTGAATGTACAAACACTTTTCGCCAAATACGCATTTTGGAAATGTCCTGCAGGAAACATAAATGCATGTTATTAGCTATTTAGATTCAACCTAAAGCTTGAATGTTAAGACAGCTTAAGCCACTTATGAATGGGAGATTTAAACATAAGCAAAATCTATTCATTTTAATACAAATCACATGATAAAGTGATAGTGCGCATCAATTATTTTTTTATTTAATAGTTTTTAAATATACCTGCACAGTGAACTGCACCAACTATTATTGAATTATTCATTAAAAAAATCAAACACTTTTCCATTACATTTTAGTGCAGCCCTAAAAAACGCAACAGCAAGAACAGTTTAATGTTGTATTTTAATTTTCATTTTGTGCCGTTTAGTAAATAACCATAAAAGGTAATGTGTACAAGTTGTCCCAACATGCACTGTACTTCAGTGACCTGATTTAAAAAAGATATGTTGAACTTTACCAAATGTTAAATGCAGCACAATAATACCACCACATAATTTGAATTGTGTGGTGGAAATATAATTATGTCTATGGTATTTTAATTTTGTGGTAATGCGGTGGTCTGTAGTTGACAACATAAGACATAATTGCCCATGTGACAAGGAATTTGACTATAGTTATGGGTTTATTGTGCGTACCTGCACGTTGTTGTTGGATGATGATACAAACACTGATCACCGCTCTTACATGCCGGCCAGAACCTGCAGCGCTCAATCACTTTCTGTCTCTTTATATTGACTTGCTCCAAATCCATTACCTCTTCCTCCTGAATCCCTCCATCATCATCATCATCAGCAGCTACAGCGTTAAAGGAAAAAGAGGAGTTACTGGTGATTGCCATGCAGAAAATATAAAAAACATTAAATACATATAAGCAAACCAGATGTTGAAACATTAAAAAAAGTCAAACGCGTAGGAATTGGAGATGTGCGTGTGAGTGGCTCACACTCATATTGGTGATCTGGGGTCACAGTGAGGTGGACTGCAGGTTTGGAAAGACGCTGCTTCACAGGATCTGGGGTTGGCAGGCTGGTTTCATCAACATCCATGTCTTGTTCAGTCAGTCCAGCGAGTGGACTCGGAACGCCATCCAATGTAACTATAAACTTCGGACTGGATTCCAGTTTGTCTCTAAAGAACATTTTTTAAAATTGTTTATCAATATACGCAACGTGCGATCGCTTTTATATTTAAAATTGACAATAATCTTTTACTTCCTGCCATCCTTTACCTGGTTTGTACGGTGCGTGGAGTAGCGACAGGGACATCCTCATCGTTAATAGCACCCAGCCTGCTTCTGATTGGAGGAGTCTGTTCAAGCTCAGGCCTGCACATGATGAAGGATCGTGTGTCCAGAGGCTTCAGTCTTGATCCCTCCAGCTGCCGCTGCTGTTCTGAAACAGCCACTAAAATGAAACGAGTACCAGTGTGAGATGACTAGCACTTGAATCCTGCTGTTTAGTGTTAAGTAGCAATATTGAGTTTGTAGTTCACGCTAAAAACTCAAGAGGAAACCTCGACTGGCAATGAAAAGCAACTTGTTAAAGTAATACAATGCCATTTGTAGTATGTAACATAACCAATGACTATTACTATTACTGAAAATTTAAAATAGGCACAACTGTAACATTATATGATCTAACATAATTTAAGATCTTTAGCAAAGGTTGAAATCATTATGTTTTAGTGACATTTAGAGTTTTGAAAACCATTTAAAGGAATGTGACCTGGTGAACACAGCTTCTATAGTTAGGAGTGTGTCAAATTCTCAGAAAGGCACCATAGGCTATGTTCTAAATATGTTTTGCATGGTATGGAGAACCAAAAAAGGAAACGGATTGATACAAGACTAAAAATGTAGCAACTCTGGTTCCTCCTTCAACTTATAAGTACTGGACAAATGTGTGTACTCTTTGCTCTTCAGATACGCAAGCTTTGGTTGCTGTCTATTTGTTGAGTCTTTGCGCAAGTCAATTAAATGCTTTATTCTATTCTTTATTCAGTCTCTTATAGTCCTTCTTTCATTTCGCACCACAACAATATGGTATCTGGAAAAATAATTTGGTTTCTTTTGAAAGAAGTGAAACATAAATGGTTACAAAGTTTTAGTAATGTGCACTGATACAGGTTCATGTTTTTAAACCTCCTTTTGTTGTGGCACTCAATCACACGCTGTCCAGGACGGACAATTTTTACCTGGTAAATTGTTTTGTACAGTTATATTTCTTAGTGAAAGTTTTTGTGGTTGGAGCTTCTCACCAAGCTCACTCTGCTGCTTCTTCGCTGGAAACTCCTGCTGAAGTCGTGCAGACATCGGGCGGGACTGAGCTGCAGAAAGAAAAGTTGAATGACCGGTGAGAGAATGTCAATAAATGAATGATTGAAACAGTTGGAATAAATGGAGTCACCTGTTTTTCGGCCATGTGGCGGTTCCTGCGGTAGGAGTGCCTCTAGGTGTTCCTGAACCAATTGCAATGCTGCTCTATTCATCTCATCGTTTGCAGAACGAGTACGTGGTGCTACTGGAACCGTCTGTCTCTGAGAAACTGCAGTACCATGAAATCAGGCGCACAAAAAAAATACACACAACTTAGCCACAACATGGTAATTTGTAAATTTTCATAGTGCCCCTGACAAGCACACAAAATAAAAATTCTAATTTCAGATAAAGTTATGGGCCAAGTATTAATGAATGATCCATGTTTACCAGAGATTATGTATTCGAGAGAGAGAGACACTCACTGGTATATACCGCTGTGGTTTTGTTGATGGATTCCTGAGCCTCAGAAATAGCTTTCAGTATTAGATTCTTATTGGCTTGTTTAGCTGGGGGCAGTGTGGGTCTGCAGGACAACAAATGCGGTTAAAAAAGTAAATAACAAACAAATATGCATAAAACATTTAAAATTCATAACAAAACAGTGTAAATAAGTATTTTTTTTCCTTTGCTCTTTCCAATTTGAATCAATCTGCAAAAACCAATAGGACCAGTTACTTTTAATTATTATAACAAAATAGTGCGGCCATCACAGAGCCTCTGAAAATGAGCCATAATCAGAAGGAAGGGACAAACTGTGCAAGGTTTACATCCGTTAATTAGCATGCACACTTGCGACAGGACTACTATCAGGGTAAGTGGGCAAACTCACACATTAAATGCAAAGAAAAGTGTACTTCTATATTACACTGCTCAAAAAAATAAAGTGAACCTAAATAACACATCCTAGATCTCAATGAACAAAATATTTCAGTTAAAAAATCTTTATTCAGTAGATAGTGAAATGTGTTAAGAACAAAACAAAGAAATGATTAAAATGTAAATTAAAATGATTATCCCGGCTGGATTTGAAATCATTCTCAATATTAAAGTGTAAAATTAAATGACAGGACGATCCAAACTCAGTGGAAATTCAAGACAAGTTAAAATAAAGCGGAGTAGTGTGTGGCCTCCACCTGCCTGTACGACCTCCCTACAACACCTGGGCATGCACCTGATGAGGTGGCAGAGGTTTTTTTGTCCTATGCCCCCCTCCATGTCTCCTGATATCTGCTCCATGCTCTGGACACTGCTGACCGACACAGCAAACCTTTCCACAGCTGGCATTGATGTGCCATCCTGAATAAGCTGCACTACCTGAGCAACTTGTGTGGGTTGTAGACACCGCCTCATGCTACCTCTATGGTGAGAGAACTGACCAAATGCAAAAGTGACCAAAACATCCGTCAGAAAGAATGAGAACAGAGAAAAGGTGTGGTCACCACCTGCAGAAGCACTCCTTTATAGAAGGGGGGTCTTGCTAAGTGCCTCTCATTTCTACCTGTTGTGTGTTCCATTTGCACAACAGCAAGTGACATTGATTCACAATCAGTGTTGCTGTAACTGGACAGATTGATTTCACAGAAGTGTGGTTGACTTGGAGTTACATTGTGTGATTGAAGTGTTCCCTTTTTTAAGCAGTGTATTTTAGAGCATCCTGCAATAGTCTCTCTTACTACACAACATTGTAATTTTGAAACAGATCAATAATAAAATAAAAATAAAGCAAGTGATTGGAATATATGACATTGTAACTAAAGCACACAGGGTCAGCAAGTAACTCACTTGCGCTCAGGTTTTGCTGGTAAGGAAACACGACTTGGCAGGCTGTAGTCTTCCTCATCTTCATTATCATCACTCTCGTGAAGTCGTTCTTGACTTTTCTTAATTCGAACCACTGAGCTCGCAACAGGAGCTTTCCGTTTGCGGGAGATCTCCTCCTGCAGCAAAGTAATTTTATAAATAAAGTGGTGTTAGGAATCAAACTTGTGCACCAACAATAAGTCTTAAGTCATAACGGTATTTTATATGACTGTGCTGATACAGATCCTTTTAAGGTAGAATGAGATTTTGTGAACAATGGTAAATAACTTTCTAAGCCTTTTTACTTTGGTAAGTGTTAATGTTTATGAATCCATTAGGAGAACACTAAATAATAATAGTTTGCATAGCCGAATGCTACCGCTCTACAAAAAAAAAAAAAAGCTACCAAAAATCACGTGGACAATACAGAAGGTTGTTTTGTGGAAAAACTAAAACCAAAAAAGATCCTAACTACATATGATTAGCGGTACTGGACTGCTACTTACCCATATTACTCCCAGTGATACAGTAAGAGGATTGACGACTACTTTTTTTTGTACGGTTTCCTCCCACAATCCAAAAACATGGATTTAATGTAAATTGGCTGGTTTAAATTGCCCCTATAGTCTGTGCCCAGCAATGGATTGGTGCCCTGTTGTGGCTGTTCTCCCCTGGATGAGCATTAGGGAACCCTCTGCGACCCTTGTTGAAGATTAAGGGGAAGAAAATGACAGTCTCTCGATGTGCAAAACTAAGAGACATACCCCAAGCGACTTGCATCTGTAATCGCAGCAAAAGGTGACACTACAACGCATTAACGCAAAGGGGCTGAATAATTTTGCATGCTCCAATTTTCAGTTTTTTTATTTTTTTAAAAAAAGTTTAAAATATCCAAAGTTTAAAATATAGCTCTGCTACTCTTCCTAATTCCTTCAAACAGGCCATAGTTAGATCTCTGCTCAAAAAGCAAACGCTAAACCCAAATCTGGTCGAGAGATACAGGACTGTATTGCTCTTACCATTTCTATCGAAAACATTTAGTAGCTACTCAGGTCTCCACATTTCTCAAACATAATCTCTTTGACCCTAATCAGTCAGAATCTACAGTCCACTCTTTTCAATCTAGGCTTCTCTGGTATGAGACATGAAAGTTTCTGGTCCTATCTAACAGGCAGGAACTTTTAAGTGTCTTGGGAGGGGGATGTTTCTAACCCTTACCAAGTAGTTAAGAGTCCCACAGGGCTCAGTACTCAGACCCCTCCTCTTTCATTATACAAATCATCGCTGGGCACAGTCATTAAGGCATGTTTTTTTTTCTTACCATTGCTAAGCTTAGATGAGACTAAGCTTCATTTGACTTTTTTTCATGATGACCCCACAAATCAGATATCCGCCTGTCTCACCAACGTCTGTTTGGGTGAAGACCTGTCATCTTAAAATAAATCTGGCAAAGACTGAGTTACTTATAATCCCAGTTAAACGTTCAATTCATCATGATCTGACCCTCCAAATTGATGGCTCTAAAATCCCCCCAGCTGACTCGATCCGTAATCTTGGTTTCTCAATTGACGATTGTTACGTGCAAATGTCTGCACGTATTATTATTATTATTGTTATTATATAGTCGCCTCCTTTTTGGTTCCGTGTTTCTTTTGTTTCCTCCCTTGTCCATAGGTGGAGAAGCTGCCACTCAACATGACCCTGTGGTCCCGCTGGACGAATGGTGGAGCAGTTCACAGAGTGGAGGCGGGCTTTCCCCTTTAAAAACAGGAAGCAGGAACGTATTGGGGGAGAGCGTTTTTTTTTCTGGTTGGTGTCATTACGCGGTGTTTGATGACTTGTCTGTGTACGTTTGTTATCCTTTATCA
>JAOUQT010060693.1:0-20782 GCA_025769995.1 Xyliphius kryptos | reverse complement strand
AAAATGGATTCAAGATAAATTGAATGCTCTAAATTGACCCGTATAAATTGTGTATGTGGCTGTGTGAGTGAGTGTGTGCCCAGCGATGGATTCTCCACGGAATGGGCATGGGGAACCCATTGTGACCCAATTACAAAATTAAGCAGAAGATAATGAATGAATGTAAAATGAGTATGTCAAGTGATCAATAACTTGAGTGTCTCAGGTGGTAAAAACAGAAAACAAATATTTAATGAATAGTGGTAAAACCACCATCACTAAAATGATCAATTCCACAAATCTGAGAAATCCCCATTAACAGGGCTTTTATTAAATTGATAAATAGTCATTACACAAATTAATAAAACAATCATTAAGACAGAAATGGAATAATTTACACTTTCCTGAGAAGTTGTTTAAGGACTTGGCTCAGTCTACCTCAAGCTAAAAACAAACCCTCTTTTGGAGCATTTATGTGCAAATTACATTTAAAACAATCAATTTCTGCTGTGCAATTACAAAATACAGCAACATAGTGTAAACATTATTTTGCTTTAAAGTAATCCGTTTTAGTTATAAAAGCCCATGAATCCAATAAATTACTATATCAAGCTATAACAATTGTTCCTTCAGTGAAACATAAAATATTCAAAAAGATTAAAAAGACAGAGCTAAAGTACCAAGGTATTATTAATACATCATTATTTCAATAATCTGCAATATGTAATATTAACATGAACAGAAAATACATTTCATAAGTACAAATCCAGCAAGTGTTTAAAGGCACAGTGATTACTAAACATCTAAAGGCATTAAAAGTTTTTAGATTTACCAACATGGTAAAAGAAACTTTACTAACCCTTTGGAATTTCCTGGTTAGCAGAGCTTTAACGGAACATTTTAACATTCATTATTGCTTTTTACACTCATATACACAGGTATGTGACCCAAGAAGCAGGACAGAAATCCTGCTGTTCATATTTGCAGGAGATAAATTTAGGTAAAAAATCCCTTCAAAAACCAGGAAAGAAGAAAAAAAAAAATAATACAATGAGAGGAAGATTGTCAAATATAACATTTTGGCTCTGTCGATCCATATGAAATCGATCCTTTCTGTGCTACCACACATCCCTACCCACAGGCTCAAAAACAGCTATCGGACACAACTGAGTGCGAGGCATTAGGTGGCAAAATCTGTGGTAAAGAGTCAACACTGGGGTAAACAGGCCTGAAATGAAATCTCCTGGTATGGGAAAAGTAGTGTGGGTTGAATTCCCCTGACCTTCTGGGTCACCAGGCAGCGTGTCATAGCTGAGTGGAGGTCTCATTGTGGCTCTGAAAGTTTTGCTGAAGCACCACAAGAGAGTTGCGTAACTGTGGAGACAAAAAGGACTTACAATAGGCAACAAAAACAAGTTGTGCCCCAGAGGGCTAATGGAGAAATATGAGTCAAACAAAATAGATCTGTAAGTCGGGCCTGATGAAAGATCCTGTGCAGTATTACCAATTTAAAACATAGATTAAAAAAAATACTACAATAAAAATGCAATTCATTTTATATACACACTTGTTCAAGTAGTTTGATGGAATCCTGTAGCACAGCCCTTAGTAACCGGGTGTCATCCTGGTTTCTGTGATGTGTTGTCTGTCTGGGACCCAGGTCAGGTGCCAAACTGTTAAAAAAAAACACCAATAAAATCAAAGATCACTTTTCGTTACTTACAACATCTTTGGAGAACCTGCCTATCCGCTGGTCCAACTTAAATTAAATGGTTCTTATTCAGCTCCTGATTGGCTGCTGAGAGCTGAATGGTTCAGTCTGAACTTCAGAATGATATTAGTATTACTGTTTAAAACAGGGGTCGGCAATTAAGTACAGCTGCGGGCCAGATATTTTCCAAACATTACCAGGCGGACGACAATCACAGGGCCCTCTTGACATGACAAATCAGACGCACAGGGCACAAGACATTCAAGAAGGCTGATGTGAGTGAAATTTGTGGCCTGACCATTGGGGTCCACACGTAGCCGAGTATTTATAAAAACAAAGGTCTCCCCCATATCATTTTCAAAAATAATATCATACACACAGAACCGTTTTAAAAGAAGTTTTTAGGAACCCGCTCCATCATGCCAAAGCGCATCTCTATGTCAACCAGAATCCCTCAAAACATCTAACCTACACATTGTCCTTTACCTGTGCCCCTAAATGCATTCTAAGAATTTGGTTTGTAAAAAGAATCGAGCAAAAATTCATTTATTCAAAATTCATTCATTCATTTCAACAGTTGCATGTGTGACATCATCGTCACATTATTTGTCGCAGACAGTGAAGTTTAGGACCCTAAAACACGGTTTTCACAAGTACTTAAAAAGAGTTTTCATAAACAATTTTTGGTGACACAAAACCACTTTTTCATGTGGATACTAGGCTCAAATGCATTAAAATGTATTATTATTTTTAAACAACCTCATGGGCCAGATATGTCAAATGTGCCTATTGCCGACTTAAATATATTTCTTATTTAAATAATTGAATTTGAATAATTAAATATTCAAAATTTGCAACGCTTTAAAATCTTTCTGTAAACACATTGCATTTTATATAAATTTGATGTTTTTACATTGTATTTGTGCTCTTTTAATATAACCAAGATAAATTCATTGAATGCAACCTTAGATCCATCCAAAATTGTCTACAAGGATGTTGTTACTAACTTACATCCAGTACTCACAAGTATACCAAAATATTACCTTCATACTTTTCAAAGTACATCTCCAAATTACTTTTTTTTATTTCTTTTATTAAAACACAAAGTTTTACTTTTCAAAGTCAACATTAGTTACTTTAGAAGACTAAAAACAGCAACTAAGTTACTAAAGAAAAAAAAAAAAACATTCTAAATGTTGTTTTCCTCAAAACACCAATGCAATACGCACTTATACATTTAGGGAATACATTTTAAAACAAGCTTTATAATCTTAAGTGTCCTACCTGGCCTCTGCTCGATCCCTTATACGCTGTTTTGTGCTTAAGTACATGCGATGTGCAATGTCCTCCATGGCCCACAGTTTAAAGAACAGTCCCAAGTTCAGTACAGTCAGAATTAACAGACTGAAACACACACAAACATCTTTAATAATGTAATGTTTTGTACAGGACTCAACTAATTTGTTATGTAAATGATCTAAAATCATAAACTATTTGAAAAAAAAAACATTTAAAAAGTTTTTCTTATTTATTACATGATATAAACTTACATTAAACTCATCCCAGCTATAATAGCGGTGACGTTCCACTTCTGTGCATTCTTCAGTTCAGCTGTACCTAAAAAACATAAACCCAGACTATGTTACACTAGAGGATTTGGACACAAAGCAGCAGTATGTGTTAGCAATTGGTTTGCTTTATAGTGCATCATGATTAAAGTAAGGCACCTGGGACTTTAGGTGCTTGAGATGAGTGTTCAACAATATGTTGCAAATGTATATCTATAAACACTACAGATTAACCTCGGCAGTGTCCGTATATTCCATATTCTGTAGGGCTGCCACTGAGAACAATTATCAATTCATTTAATAACTATGACTAAATTGATCTAAATGGTTATTTTTTCCAAAAGGCGAATAAATCATATATTAATTTTGAAAATAGCCATTGTATAATGCAAAACAAAATTAAACTACGTTTACATGTTTAAGTGAGACATTGAAGGTGTAACTTGAAAATTTTCTGTTTAAAAATATAGTTTTTAAATGGCTTATATTTAAACCAGTCATGAAACATCAAAGTAATGGACATTTCTATATAACCTCTTACAAAGAGTGAAATATGGCAGAATTTATTCCATACTAATAAAAACACACCAATAAACGGTACCTCTAGCTTAAAGGTTATTTAGAGTAAATGTGTAATCTCAGTTAATAAAAACATGCCTTGCAAAATGTATGGTTTCAACTACACACTGAAATGATTTAAGAGTAACAGAAGAAGAAGAAAAATAACAATAAATTAAATTCAGTTTTTCAAATGTTTCTTTAGTGAAAATACAAAAGTCACAATCAGTCAGAGACAGTGGTTTTATTAATATTTTCCAGACCTACCAGGCCTTGGGAGTTAATAAAAACACATAAGATTTTTTTTTACCACCTGTAACATCTTTAATATACTATTATATAATATTTGAACAGTTCTTGGTTCATTTATAAGTTATATGTTTAAGAATACATACCCAAAGTGCTCTCTCTGCGCTGATCTAGATCTGCACTGTACTGTCTGCCAGGTCTGATGTGCTCCTGCAAGGTTCGACTGTAGGTTCTTCTTCTTCTACGCAAGCCACCCTTCGCAGCATCTCCAGAACCTTGAGTCAGCTCTGCCTCTTCCTCCAGAAGCTCAGCCTCTGCAAAAAATATGTGGATGGATAGTGTTTTAATTTGCAGAAACGAAGCAACAGCATGAGGCATATTTTTCTTTCATCAACAATTGAGAAGAACAGGAAAATGTCACAATAATAAGTTTTGAAAAAAAAAAATACATAAAATTAACTTTGAGATTAAATAAGTTTGTAAGAATATTCAAACTGTATGTATATATATATATAGTGTTGCATAACAGATAAACACAAATATACTTTCCCTGATTACTACATGCAAGATTTAGTAATAAGTTGATTAGTAATGAAGTCATTGAGTAAGATTTGGAAAATTTATTCATCCAACTCAATCTTAAAACGTTTAATCTGCTACACAGAAAAACACAGAACAAAGTGGAAGAGCTGAATGAATCCAACATTTAAAGAGTGTTCGTAGAAGTCGAGAGTATGAATAGTAGCTGGACACTATTATTACAACCTGAGGGGTTCATTATGTACAGTCCATACTCATTTGAACCAGTAAATTGCATGTAAAAGGAACTAATCATTGAAAGTTTCCAAGAGAGCAACGTAAAATTAAAGGCTTCATTCCATTCGCACTCCCACTTCCCGCTGTATGGCAACAAGCTGTTGCAATGAAAAGTGTGTTTGATGCTGAACGTAGCAAGTTAAAAAAGGCAACAATAAATATATTGTTTAGACAATTTTCTGCAATGCATTAAGGCTCAATTAAACTTTGAATTTTTTTTCAATCACCAAGTTTCATTTACACTGTTAATTCGTTACATGTTTTTAGAATGAAGCTCATTGGCACCATACAAACAAAACCAAAAACCCACAGAGAGGAGAAGTGATGCAAACTCCACATAGAAAAGACTGGGGCCGGCCACTGGGAATAAAACCAGAGATCTTTTGTAAGGCAACCCAACCATTTGAGCATCCTTCTATAAATATGTAGTAAGAAAACTAGTAACAAAAAGTATTAGTTTTTCTGCAAACAGGTTGAACAAGGTTTGAAACCAGGCATTTATAAAATTGTTGGACTGAGTCACTAAAACACAGGGGACAAAATAACCAGTATTAACTACAAAACCAAGATAGAAAACACAAACAAGGTGTTCTGTAGGCAATGATTTCAAACTTGTTACTGAATCCAACTAGAATCTTTTTTTTGTCCGATTGGGAGTTAAATAAAAGTTTAAGTAAATTTAGAAATAATACATTTAAAAATGTATCATTTTTAGAAGGTGTCCCATATTTTTTGGTAATGTACATTGTAGTTAATGTAATAAAGTTACTACAAATTTTACTAACCAAGGTGTCTGAAGTAGTCCTCCAGGCCACTCCAAGAGTTCTTGGTGATAAAAGACTTCACAAGACCCCATGGCTGCTTTTTGTACTTCACATCAGTGTAAATCCTGTAAAAAGCTTAGGTTAATTTTAAATAACTTCTAATTACACAGACTACAGAACTGGTGCTTACCTTAGCCTACACTTGCGCTTCGAGTTGCGAATAATGCAATAGCGGTTCAGAGTGTAGAAATAATCATGGTAAGGAACATCATGTGTGTAGACTTCAGATTCCACTAGGTAGTAACTTCCCTCCCTAGATTCTTTATACAGTGTCTGTAAAAAAAAAACAATAGCTGTTAGTGGCAATTAACTTAGCACAAGGAATGTCAAATCTACAATGCCATGAATAATTTATTTATTCATATTTTAAAGATGTAGGATTAAAACAAGTAAAATAATTATTAAGGATGTTAAAAGCAACGCAAGCACTTTGGAACCCCTCATTTTAAATCACCAGATATTCTAAGGTTGACTCCACTATTTAAAACACATATGTACATAATTCAACTTAAAATAAATATGTATGTATATATACGTAATTTCAAATAATTGGCTTTGAAAGAATATGTGGCAAAAAAAATCCTGAAAAGCAAAGAGGTGTAGAGTTGATGAAACATTTTTAATGGATTCCTATGGGGAGAAAACAAAAGGGGTGTGGCCCATTTGCCATATTTCTCCAAAAAGCACAAACAACCCAATTGGCTATGGGAACTGCAAAACATCAAAGTTGTTTATTAAAAGATGTGGGACAAAAAACATTTTAAATTTTTGTACGAGAATAATATAAGAACAAGAAGTTGGCTTTTCCAAGCTAATGTAAGAGAAAAGAATCTGTAGTTTTTTTTTTTGTTTTTAAACGGCTACACTATAGTATAATCATTATTTAATCCGGCAATTTTTTTAGCCAAAAAGCAAATGGAAAGCGAGGAGTAATAGAGTGACATAAGTTCGCTCGGGCTGGTTGCACACAAGTTGGGCTGCATAATTTTGAATCAGCTGTAGAGGCCTGGTTGTGGAACCTGGTAGACTGGCAAGCAAAGAATTACGATAGATATCCGGGATAGGATGAGGAATTGGACCAGCAGCTGAGTAGCCTGTTCAGGTAAGAAAGGTCTGATCTTCCTGATGTTGTAGATAATGAATATGCAGTTTTGGTGACCGTTTTATTACAGGGAGTGATGACTAGCCCCTTTCTGTCCAAAGTTGGCATGTTGTCTTTATGTTTTATATCTCAAAGACATGGAAACCCAGTCAAGTAGAAATTTCCCCAAGACTGCATGTATGTGAAAATGTGTTTGTGTCTGCCTTGCCATGGACAGATGGTCCGAAAAAAGGAGAATGAAATATTTGCCCAGTTAATACAGGAAGTTCATGCAGCACCTCCATGACCCCAAATAATGTAAATGTATGAAAGCCCATTTCCATGACTAAAAAAAAAACTAACAAAAAAATAATAATAATATGCAAACGTGGTGGTGGAAATGGGCTTCCAAATAACTACTGGATTAAAAAATTGAAGAAAAAAAAATGTACTTTATGTTTTATTTCTTAAATGATCATTGAAAAAAAAACCCAAAACATATTTTAACAATTATCCACACAAACCTGATTTTCGGTTGCAGTTGAAAATTTGCCCACTAGAGGGTTGGAGATGGTGATAGTGTAATTCAAAGTCCTCTTCATACAGCCAGAGGAGTCAGTTTGCCAGGAGCTTGAGGTACAACCTACCAAATTGCAAAAAATAGCATGTTCTGCTTTAACAAAAATAAACCAGAAGACTAGAATCCAAACACACACACACACACACACATATATATTTAAAACATCACATACGCAAACCAGTTCCTGCCTATACACTTTCGACACAGTTTTTCAGAGATAAGAGAGTTTCAGAAAGTTTTTTTAACCCATATCAGGCAGCCAGTTCTATGTATATCTGTATATTATGTAATGCAATTCAGCGATGGGACCTACTATTTAATTTTTATTTAGCCAAACATTGAAGTGTCAACATAAATTTGAATCGTTAACTTCCTGAAATGGAAGTTGGCTTAGTGGTTAGCATATTTGCCTCTCAGCACTAGGGATTCCAGGTTGGCATCCCAATCTGGGTGGAGTTTCCATGTTCTCCCCGGGTCTGCGTGGGTTTCCTCCAGGTTCTCTGGTTTCCTCCCACAGTCAAAAACATGGATTCAAGGTGAATTGAATGCTCAAAATTGCCCCGTATAGTGTGTGGATTTGTGAGTGAGTGTGTACCCAGCGATGGATTGGCGCTCTGTCCTGGGTGTATATGCCCAGCGCCCGAAATGTTCTCCCCAGGATGGGCATGGGGAACTCCCCCCGCAACTCTCATAAAGGAATAAGTGGAGGATAATAAATGAATAAATGAATGAATGAACTTCCTGAAATCCTGGTAACCTTCACATAATTTGCTTTTGTGATAGAAAAAAAAATCATCAGCTTGCTTTTGCCATTCAGCAATATCCTCTAACTAGTTTAGACTCCATCAGTACATAATGATCAGAACATAAACACACACATTTATCCAGGTGGGCGTTTAGTGGATGCAATATTTTTTTTTTCTTATAGCGCTAATTTGCAAATGGAACATTATTTGAAGGACAGTACATGACACAGAATTTAGAGTTCCATCAATATGATCAGAGGTTTTTATTTACCTGTGATCTTCCTGGAATCCATAAAGCGTCGGTAAAAATACGAATCAGTAAACAATAGTTCAAACATTTTTTCAGCACTGACATGGAACACTCTGTTCACAAAGAGTCTTCCCTGAGGTGCCTGGGACATACATTCATCTTCGACTGCAAAGCAAAAAAGAAAAACAATAAACAAGATGGAAAGCATTACTGTGTTTTTTCTCTCACTCGTGCATGCTAAAACACACACACGCACGCAAGCGCTTACTTACTTTCCTCCACATTATCGGACAAGCTATTATCTGAGGGTCGGTCCTCATTGGCATTTAGGTCCAAGGACAAAGAAGAACGCTTAGACCCTCTTTCATTACTAAAGCGATCCAGGGAAAGATTAGGACTGCGTGGGTGGGATGCTGTACTGCGTGTATCCTCCTAAAGCCAAAACACACTTATGAATTTTTTTTAAGTACAAAACCAGTATTTTAATTAGTGTATATAGCACTTAAATTCTTACACTAAAATAATCAGACAAATTAAATCTTTACTTAAAAAAAAAATTTCAGGAAATAATGTTTCTTTTTTTAGCCAAAACCACATTTGACAAATTCATATGCACCCTCTGCCCATACTACCTTATACAGTCCTTTTGCCAGAAGAATATAACTTTAACATTTTATACACAGGACAGGGAATTCACAAGCAGTGCTTAAAACATAAATCAGATTTTGAAAAAATAAATTGCTGTGGTTGTTACAGAAGCCAGAATTTAGGGTTTAGGAATTTACTTTTGTTTTAACCAGGACACATTTTTATATGCTGTCCCCTAAAAGAAAAATTTAATTTTCTTGGCAAAAAGCAGGCAGGGGCTTTCCTCTGGGTTCTCGAAATTTCCTCCCACAATTAAAAAACATGAATTCAAGGTAAATTAAATGCTCTGAATTGCCCCGTATAGTGTTTCAGTAATTATTAACCTTAGGGCCCATTATAAGTAATCATATAGCAAAGGTCAAAGTTATTTAAGTTATATCAGCTATTGAGATAAAGCCTCAAACAAGAATGGCATAGCCATAATTGTAGCCTACGTCCTCTTATTCATAAATGCCAATAGCACAAATATACAGCCCAAAGATTTGTGATGTATTTTGGAAAAATATTTCCTTAATTATACATTATAAATATACACTGCTCAAAACAATAAAGGGAACACAAACAACACAATGTAACAGAACTTTTCTCTGTTCTCATCCTTTCTGGCTGAGGTTGTCAGTTCTCTCACCATAGAGGTAGCATGAGGCGGTGTCTACAACCTACAGAAGCTGCTCAGGTAATGCAACTTATTCAGGATGGCACATCAATGTGAGCTGTGGCAAGAAAGCTTGCTGTGTCTGTCAGCACAGCGTCCAGAGCATGGAGCAGATACCAGGAGACATGGAGAAGAGAACATCCGCCGCCTCATCAGGAGCATGCCCAGGAGTTATACAGGCACGTGATCCTGATACACCTGATCCTCATTTGAACTTGTCTTGAGGAATTTCCACTGAAGTTGTATCAGCCGGTCATGTGATTTTCAACTTTGATTTTGAGTATGACTCCAAATTCAGATCTCCATGGGATAATAATTTTGATTTACATTTTGATCCATTTGATGTTATTTTGTTCTCAACGCATTACACTATCTACTAAATAATGATTTTTAAACGAAATATTTTATTCATTGAGATCTAGGATGTGTTATTTTAGTGTGCCTTTATTTTTCTGAGCAGTGTATATTGAGTATAGTATTGCATATACCGAAGATCTCCAAGTTTCACTATTACAAAAAAGTCAAAAGGACAATTTTTACCACATTTGGAGACAAGGTGCTTTGCAGTCCAAGTGATGACTGTGTGTCATCTCCTTGTGGTGTAGAGGCTTCGTGTGACGGCTGCTCAATCTGAAGAATGCGCAAGGAAGAAGGCCTCTCTAATTTTACTGTGTGATCTTCAGCTTTCATGTTAAAACTGAAACAAAACCAATTTGATCTTATCAGCAATGAGCAAGGACATATAAAATATGTCCTTGCTAGATAATAAACTTGAAGAAGGCATATTACCTTGGCTGGTTATGTCCAATGGTGTCCACAGTAATCAGCAGTCCATCCATTTCTTCATGGCTCAATCCCAAGTCACTGCCATAATGCTGTTTGACCATCTGCCATGAGTCTTGTTTAGTTAATTGCTGTAGAAACAACAAGTAAGACAATAAGCTGGAAAAACTACACCACAGAATTTACATTGTCTGCCACCATCTGAGAGAGCAGCATCTGCGCCTCACTCAACAACAAGAACAATGGACTTTTCATCCCTGGTGACCACCAGCTTTAAACAAGCAAGTGTTCAGGTGTGAAACATACCAAACCTGCTCCGCCATCATATTCAGACTTTTAGCCTCAATTAAGTTGTGAAAGATAAATGAGAATTAACAAGACCGGCCTTTCACCAATTTCTTTGCTGCTGTATAGAATCGAGCAGCTTAGCATTTTTTAATCACCAGAAACTGGCACAGTATCACTGATGAAACAAAAAACAGCAAACTGTAAAATTTTATTATACCAATCGTAATAAGTCACCATTTATGCTCTCTAACAATATTTTACTAATAAGCCAGCAGGCAACTTAATCAGGCAGGTGAAACAAGTAAATGTGCAGAAATTCAGCTAAATACATCTTTTCCTATATTTTATAAAAGTATACAATATTCTTATCTGTTCTACTGTCTACAATAAATAAAACTTAGCACTAAACATAATTTCTCACAATTTTACATTTTATTACATTTCAACGCATTTCAGGGAGACCAGAAACACTTCTTAAAAAATTGTATCCGTTTTATCAAATTTATGTCCGGTTCAATGTATTAATATTTGAAAACAAATGGATCATTTACAGACCTATAATGTCTGTTAAGCCTTCGAAAGTATCATGATAATCTATAACATCTTACAGCTCTACAAGACAGGTTGCTTCATGGAATTTGGGTTAACAAAGAAGCAGTAATATGCACTTAAGTTCCTTTCAGATTTTATCTTAAAAAGATTTGAAATGTAAAAGTGGTTTCCTTGAATGTGGAAAAAAGTGCTATTTAATTCATATTCTTTACAGTGTATTGCATATTTTAAAGGTTTTTAAAACTTTAATGGTTATTCACATTTGTTTCAAAACTTTTTTTTATTTTGCAGGTAAAAATTAAAAATGAGGAAACCTGAATAAAACGGAGAGGAAACATTGTTTTGAAAGTGAATGTTAGCTTTAACTGTCATTGAATCAAACAGCTCTCTTTTGGTCATAGAAAGATTAACAACAAGGGTCATTGCTAAAACGTGCGTTTTTACATTGTGGAAATCTGTCTCACCACGTCAGTTACAAGCCCGGCTAAGAGAACTGACAGGGAGCTTTCATAATGAAAAACTAAAATATCGTATGAGATGGTTGATGGCCCAAAAAATTTTGCGAGGCATGTTGGCCAACTTTAAAGTATCTCAAACCGTATTTGACCCCTTAGAATATAATATGGGCAGCCTATGTGTTAAGAGTGATATTTTCGAGATATGTGATATTATGGAGATTGAGCTCCCAGGCAGGAGACAAATAGGAAGGCCAAAGAGAACATATATGGATTTGGTAAAGGAGGACATGCAGGGGGTTGGGGATACAGTAGAAGATGAGGACAGAGTAGAAAAGGACAGAGTGAGGTAGAAAAGATTCGCTGTGGTGACCCCTAAAAAAGTATCAAAAGTATATAAAAATAAGTAACAAAAAGACTTGAAGAATGACCTGATTTATGTGATTTTAACACCCTTATTTTAGAACCAGATGTTTTAAAGGTAAGTTTTCTTATACCCACTTTCTACATTTTTTGTTAAGGCTTCCTAAGGTATTGAAGTGTGTTTTGTGGAAATTTGACTATTCAAATAGAAATTTTGTAACATGTTTAAATGTTACAAAATGTTACATGTTTAAATGTTGTAAACATGTTTAATATTAGTTTTAGGATTTAGGTAATTAAAGTATCGATTATGAAGTAAACTATAAATACCGTCGTGTACTCATTAAACCAAATATATATGTACATTTTACATCGTTTGTTGAGTAGAAGATAAGTCCTCTCTTTAAAAAAAATCCATATAAAAATCCCAAAGGCTTGAAATAAAGCTTGGGGTTGTTTTTAGGACTGTACACTAGTGCACACATCTGAACAGCATGATTTTGACAAAATGTCTTTGCTTCAATTATAGTAATGAATCTGATATGAAAACAAACCGATGAAAGAACATGCTCAGTCATACCAAACACGTATCGTTACTTTGACCTTTTAAACAAACAGCAAACGAACCGAACCATTAAATTGCCATAAAACATAAACATCGAGAGCAAAACATTTAACAAATTCGGTGCGCTATTAAATCAAATTTAGCTAAAGAAAATAAAGGCCAAAACGCGGTTTAGAAATTACACTTGATAACGATACATATGAAATAAAGGCCTACTTACTCTCAGCTTTGTTAGTACAAGCACTCGCAACCTGTTTGCCTTACTTTAGTCACTTCTGCGCTACAAATACAACCGAGGGTTTACTTTCAAAAGGCTCTCTAAACCCTATATAAGTACACTATGTAGGGACGCTGTAGCAGGTATTAACACCCTATCTAGGACCCCGTGTCTCCGATCGAAAACCATTTGGGCGTAGTGATTAGACTTGTCACTGCAACCAGCAGGAAGCAGATTCTTGTTTATGGTTGCCAGATTGGATATCTTTACAAAAAATATTTTAATTAACTTTAAATATGTAGAAAATCAAACATATGTATACAACAAAATTAGGAATTGGGATGTATTAACAAACTTTTTAAATATAATGGACGTATTTGTTCATTTCTTAATTTAGGAGACACATATTCCAAAAAAAAGTCATAGTCATGTAATTTATATTCATTCATTCTCATTTTGGTCATCCAGCAGACGCTTTTATCCAAAGCAATTTGATGATTGGGATCAGAGCCTTGCGGTGGAGGTCCCCATGCCCATTCAGGGGAGAACGCCTTGGGTGCTGGGCAGATACAACCAGGACAGGGCGCCAATCCATCGCTGGGTACACACTCACCCACATAGCCACACACAAACATACACTATATTAGGCAATTTAGAGCATTCAATTTACCATAAATCTATGTTTTTGGACTGTTGGAGAAAACCATTAGGAAACCCACGCAGACATTAAGAATCACCAGTGCTGAGAGGCGAACGTGCTAACCACTAAGCCACCATGTAGTGTATAGTACTTTGTAAACACAGTTTGAATTTGTAAATAATAGGCGAGCAAAAAAGATAACTGCATTTTTTTTTGCTTTTAAACAGTGCCACATAAAACGTCTGGAGAAGTTTAAGATCTGTCAAGATCTGTCATTAGCATTCTTGGTAATGTTTTCATTATGTTTATATATGTTCCACAACAGGCTTTTAAGACAGTTTCAGGCTAAAGTCCAATTTTGTCCTGTATTTAAAACTGATGGGACATCAATAAGTAACGAATGAGACAGTAAAAAATCAGGAAGTGCTTGAAGTGTTGAGTTTTTTTGTCTCAAATGTCACTACCCAGAGAAAAAAAATGAAAAGAGCTCATCATTAATTTCTCTGTAGTTTCTCCTGGACAACAACAAGGTCAAATGAACTAAAAGGAGACATTTAACATAAACCTTCTACTGCTGAAATATGTCTCCTAAGGTAAACACCTTAGTATTCTCACGTGTCTCCTCTCAGTAAAATTGTCAGCCTGTTTAGGTACAATATTTCACAATGCATGGTTGCAAAGAGTACTTTTGTACCATTAACATGTCACAATATTATACAAACATTTTGAGAGTCACCTAGATTTCAGGTACCTGCAACCTGAAACATGTTAAAACCACATGTTAATTCTGTTCAGAAATGACAACAAGTGCTTTGGGCCTAAGGTCATCTGATATGGACTAAAAGACACAATGTTTGGAGGTCAGACCAATCCCATGTTTTTGATAGTTTTGGGGGGAAAACACGTGGAAGTCCGTGTACAGAATCTAAAGACTTAAAAATCTAGGCTGTTACCAATAAAAGTGGAAATTCAGGCACATTATGAAGAAGAGAAGCCCACCGTGAACAGCAACAACATAATGTAGAGCAGCTAAGGTCTAATATACTGCAAGAAAGAAAAAACCTTCACTTGCAAGGTTGTAACAATCAGTATCTGATTTCCAAATTATTAAAAGGCATAAGTAAAAGACCATGTTATGTACTCAGTAAAGTTGTTGAAATCACTGTCAAATGAGTTTTTTCTCAAGTGTTTTTTAAAGGTTCAGAGATCATTTGAATTTTTTATTGTTTTTGTAAAAATTCAGAAACCCAAACATTATAGAAATTGTCCTTGTGGTTGTCAGATTTGTCTTTGGTAGACTGAATATACAATGTCTATTATTTAACAAGAAGTTTATCAGTAGCAAGTGAAAATATTATCGTTACCATGATAATTTGGAAAATAGGAAGACAGTTACATGGTAAATTGACAACAGCCATAACAATCCAGTATTTGTATTGTATATGTATTATATCTTTTCCAAACCAATAAAGTAGGTTTACGTGGACATTAATAGTATGTTGGTTTAAAAGCAGTAAACCCAGTATTGTGTATTTTTTTTCAACATTTAGCAGGATTTCCTTGCTCAGGAAGATAATGTTAGTACATAACATGTTGCTTAAGCAGTACTTCACCAGCTCTTTCACTTGTTTACTTGAAAACTACCGCATTTAACATACACAGTCACAGACGAACTCTGTTAGGATCCATTTCACAGCCAAGTTAAATCATATGAAGCTTGTTATGAAGCAAACTGAGAATCTATTTTAATTGCTCATTTTCATGCTGATTCATTCATTCATACATTCATTATCTTCCACTTAATCCTCTATTAGGGTCGCAGTAGGGTTCCCCATGCCCATCAGGGAAGAATGTTTCGGGCACTGGGCAGACCCAGGACAGGTCGCTAATCCATCACTGGGAACATACTTACACACACAAACTATACGAGGCAAATTAGAGCAATTAATTTACCTTCATGTTTTTGGACCGTGGGAGGAGACCGGAGAACCCAGAGGAAACCCACACAGTCATGGTGAGAACATGGAAACTCCACCCAGATCGGGATTTGAACCGGGGATCCCCAGCGTGAGAGGCGAATGTGCTAACCACTAAGCACATTTTCATGCTGATGTAGTTTACAATTAATATATTGTGCGCTACTGTCACTTAAAAATAATGTAGAGGCTTTTTTTTATTTAAACAAGATAGAACTAAGACAGTGAAGTGACTGTAACCCTGTTTTCTCACTTATAGAACATTCTTTGATCATGTAAAACAGGATGCCACACCCAAAGAGGTCACTGAACTTTACAAATATTCTGTTGTGTGAAACTGCTGGCTGACATGCAGTTTTTTCTGTTCTCGTGAAGCTTAACTAATCTCTACCCCGAGTAAATGCAAAGAGTACATATATGAAGCATATACTTTTTTTTGGACAATAGATAAAAGACTTGAACAGTGACCTCTTTGTGTTTTTTTGTAATGTAAAATATGGAAAAGACTTATGACAAATTACATAGCAGAGGGAATTATTTAATGACGAGCTGATAATTATTAGCATTAGATTTGAACTGTTTCTTTTCTGTTTTGTGAAAATGTATTTATCGTTTGCTGACATAAACAATGTATTAAACACCTGTAGAATTCCCAAAATAAAGAAAAGTCTCAAAAGCCAAAAGTCTCAAAAACTTGTAAGTGCTAAAACAATAGTCAGCATTTTTTTTTTCAAATGTAATTTTTTATATTATTGCACATCATAATTTATCACTAAACTTAAAAAGTATTTAAGGACATTTAAATGTAAGTGATGAAGTTAAATTAACTTTAAAAAAAATTATTTAAAGGCTTTATAAACTATTCTCTACACCAGTCTGCAAGCTTCAAGGTTTTATTGCATAGTTTGCATTAATTTCAAGTTCATTTATTTAAATAGCACTTTTTTACAATATTACTTTTTCCAATGTGCCGCTGATACCTCCGTTTGATCCCTTGGCATGGATCAAAGTTCTTTGTTTGTGGATTTGCATGTTCTTCGAAAGTCTTTGAGAGTTTACTTTCAAAGCTCCAAAACACCCTCCTTTATGAATTTGGTTGTGTTCCTTTAACTTTCGTACAGGCATTCTGTACAAGCTCAATCACATACAGGAGAAAAATTTTTTTAAACACCATTTTTATAATGAATAGGGTTCGGTAGCTCAGTGATTAGGGCGTTGAGCTAGCAATCTAAGGATTGTGGGTTCAAATCCCAGGTCCACTGAAGTTACCAATGTGGGTCCTTAAGCAAGACCCTTAAACCTCATTGCTCCAAGGTGTTGTATGTAACCCTGTGTTCTGACACCAGCTATTGAGTGGGATACTTTTAAGTCACTTTGAAAAAAGCGTCTGCCAAATGACCAAAAAAAGTAAAAAAAATAAATTAATTAATTAAAAAAAAAAAAGATTTTTTATAGAACTTTGCATAAAAATTTTAAAACAGTTCATGTACTTCCTTATAAACAACAGTCCATCACAAGATATACCATATAAAAAATAGTTAAGTCTGAAATTTAGGACACTCAGTCACTTAAGCTGATCAGCTAAACACTTATTATACTAATACCCACAATTTGCACATAGCCATGAATATATAATAGCTATCTACATGGATCACATTAAAAAAACGTATAAAAATGCTATAAATGTACAATAATGGCAAAGAGATTTATTGTAATGTTCTCATGGAGCTTTAAAGTCATAACTGTATAAGATTTATTGGACCCTGTGGTCTAAATAGCTATGTCTGTATTACAAGTTCATAAATCACAATGCAATATAAAATAATATCCCAGACTTACCTTTGCCATCAGTACATTCTGCCATAGACGAAACATGTTCTGGAAGCTTTTTTCCCTTGCAGAAAAAGACGTAAAGAACAGCTGAAAAAGTAAAAGTATCCATATCATTACGTTTCAACATGACATATGTAACATCCTCTTTTGCAACTATTTAAACAGTTTAAAATTTCAAACAATAATCACAATAAAGTAATGTGTAAAGTAAACATATACCCAAACCCACAACTCTAAAATCACATAAATGTTTCCAAACTAATATGCAAAGCAGACAGACAACTTATTCAATTACATTAGATTCAACTTTACGGCCATTACAAACAAGAAAACAATACAAAGATACAATAGATACGATATATTTATATATACAGTATAAATATAGGTGTAACTATATATGGCTATATATAAAGTGGTGAGATAGTATTGGGGTTAAATTGAGGGATTATTAATATAAAACACAGTGAGTGTAGAAAGCTATAGATATGATTACAAATGTATAGATTATTCATTATATACAAATAAAAATTATTACCAATGAATTGTTTATATATGCATGTGTGAGGTTACGGAAATATACAACTTATATGACAGTAAACTTATGTGATGTAAATCTTTTATATGGGTTTATCTCACTTCCAAATCATAGTTATATATATTTGAATGTTATTTCTCTGTAAATGTTTACATAAGTCACTGAGCACTGACTGTACCTTTTCTGAGTCGGTGCATATCTGTATGGCATTTGGTATCAGTCGAGCTGTCTTCTCTCTAGTCATGGATGTTACATCCTTTATATTTAAAATAAGCTACAGGAAAAGTAACAACAATTTAAGTTTTTCCTTGTGTACCGTCTTTATTTATTATAATTCAGTACGACATACAACTAAAAGTCTAAGTATATGTGTCATTTTAATAATAAATAAAACAGGTGTTACAATTCAGTTACCTTTGTTCCCCGAAAGATGTTACTGTAAAAGCAGAGCCAATTCTCAGTGATGTACAGCCGTCCCTGCAGTAAAATATCTTTCTGCAGTGCACAGATGTAGTCTGTTAAAGAATTATTATTTCGGTCATTAGGCACATTTAATTGTATTATGTATTTTACACTATATGGGCTCTAGTATGAAGACAACCCCTCCTGTACAACTCCAGGAGTATGCATTATTTCTGATCTCACTCCAGATGAATGGTTATGGCATTAAGTAAAGACACATACAACTAGTGATGGATGTGTTTGAATGTTTTCCAACGATTAACTTGGTCTTTCATACCAACAAGAAGTCTTTCTGATTCAGCCTGTTCTTTGAAAGTCTTCCGGAACTCCTCAATTCTCTGTTTGTAGTTAGTTGTTGCTGTTTGTGTTAGTCCTATACACGGTCCAGCAATCTCAAACTCCTATAGTGGGAAATAATATCACAAAAGTTAACAGATTATTATGTACTATTAAGTAAAAATGGTAATAAAGAATTTGTGTAGATGCATTACATAGGGTCTTAAAGGAAAGCCTTTATGTTATATGCTTGGCTCTTATTCATTTATTTACAATGTGTTTATATATGGTTTTAAACTGTGTTTAAAATCCAACTCCTACAGCACTATTACCGTTTAGTTATTGTGCAAGCCCTCTAACTATTAGTAGCTGTCAATTTTTAATTCTGTAAATAGCATAAAAATTTGCTAAAAAACATGTTTATTGTGTTGGATTAGGAAATGTCTGCATACAAACTGTAAATCCAGTTTTAAAAGCCTTGTTTATAGCTTGTACTCTATAGCATTGATATTTCCATTTACTTACACAGATAATTTGCTATTTAATAATTAGGGGATAATGAGTGTAGATATCGTTATGATTTGACACACACTATAATATAAATTCATCTTCCGCTTATTCCTTTATGAGGGTCGCAGGGGGGTACCCCATGCCCATCTAGGGGAGAACGTCTTGGGCGCTGGGCAGATACACTCAGGACAGGGCGCCAATCCATCGCTGGGTACACACTCACTCACACCTACACATACACATTCACACACTATACGGGGCAATTTAGAGGATTCAATTGTACCTTCATGTTTTTGGAATGTGGGGGGAAACTGGAGAACCCGGAGGAAACCCACACAGACACGGGGAAAACATGCAAACTCCACCCAGTGCTCCACCCAGTGCTGACAGGCGAACGTGTTAACCACTAAGCCACCGTGCCACCTTAGTGTCAAATCATACAGTCACAAATTGTGAATTTTAAATGATAACAATTGAATCAGTTAATTATTACATTATTTATAGCCAGTTTATTTAAATGTATGTGATTGTAAGTTATCACATTTCATGTTCAATTTATTTTGGGTTCTTGAACAGATAAACAACTTATAAACAGTTAATTCAGCCTTACTTAATATGAGCTGTGTAAAAGCAAACAAAAGATGGTTGCAATTTTCATAGTCAAACAATGACTGTATGTGGGTCAAACATGGAATATATTAAATGTGGAACTAATAAATGTAACTGTCTTTACGAGATGTGCATCAGAGAAATTAAAACACCTAAAACCATCAATATACCATCAAAAGTTAGCATCTTATAGAACAATTGCTGATAAATAAGTGTAAATATTTGCATTTTCTTACAAAATGTAAAATGTGTGGGATTAATGCCAGTGATCTGGAATAAGGTGATATAATATTATCTGTAATGTATTTATTACAGTGCTACATATTTGAAATATGTATATTTCTGTTATGTATAGTGTATACATAAATCATGTAAACATGTCAAATACTAAATCATACAATAGGTATTTTTAAGACGTCTGTTGTAAGTATGTTTTTAGATGAATACCTCAGGATCATCGGAATTCAGTCTATTCTCCCCCATAGGACTACTCTCCACCACGCCTTCACTGCCTGATGCAGACTTCGCCAACTGAGACATCTTTTACTCACCTAAGTGAAGAAGAGTGGATATAATAAAAAACAAACTGCTAATCTTTAGTGAATCCAGGACCCTGACCCTTCAGTATATAAGCACCTTTAAGTGATGACATTTCAAAGTCGATTTACATAGCAATAGCAAAGACATTTAGATACACAAGGAAAACTTGCCAAACCTGTCACGTGACCTGCCTGCAGAAACCAACACTAAGTTACTTTGGAAAAGCTGAAACTTCAAAAAAAAGTCAATAAACAACATCGGAAATAAAAACTGACTCTCTAATAAAAACTTTGCTTGCTGTAGTGTTATTGTGACAATCTTGTGGAACCATACAAGTTTCTATTTAGAGTTGCACAGTTGTTGTATTGTTTGATTTTTTTTCTCTTATCTTATCATCTTCCTCTTAATTCTCTACTAGGGTCACAGGGTGGGGGGGGGAGTTCCGGGGGGGGGGGGGTTCCCATGCCCCTCCGTGGAAAAAGTTTCGGGGGACGGGGCAGATACCCCCCGGAC
>JAOUQT010060677.1:0-10534 GCA_025769995.1 Xyliphius kryptos | reverse complement strand
GATCTATTTCTAGTGTTGATTTCTGTTCATGTTGATAATTATTGATTATTGATTACAGACAGTGAGAACCCACATGAACACTGGGAGAACATGCAAACTCCACACAGGTCACTTTCCAGGTCACTTCTACTGAGTGTCCTGGAGAAAATAATATATAAAATAACATGTAAAACTAGTTTGTGGAGGTATAATTATAATTATAATATTAATAATTGATACTTTATTGATCCCCGTAGGGAAATCCTCTCTCTGCATTTAACCCATCCAGGTCTGAACACCTGGAGCAGTGTGCTGCACTCTACTGAGGTGCACAGGGAGCAGTTGGCATTGGGTGCCATGCTCAACAGCACTTCAGCCATGACTTGCCTAGAGTGGGGTTTAAACCAGCGATCTCTTGGTACCCAGCCCTTTACCCTATCCATTAAGCCACGGCTGTAAGTTTACCCGCTGACAAAGATATGACCAGTCTATAATTTTAGGGGTAGGTTTATTTTAAATCCAGAAAATCACATTGTATTAAATATATACATTTATTTGCATTTTTGCAGTGAGAAATAAATATTTGATCCCCTATCAGCCATTAGGGCTTCTGGGTCCTGCAGACCAGTTAGACGTTCCTAATCAACTCATAACCTGCATTGACATGTGCACAAAGCAAGTCTTGTTTGCTCGAGGGTTCAGACGCTTATTTCACTTAAAGAACTGCAAATTGGGATTTTCTGGATTTTCCCCTAAAATTATAGACTGTTCATATCTTCGTCAGTGGGCAAACGTACAAAATCAGGACGGGATCAAATAATGACTTCTTCCACTGTATGAATTCTATTCACTTGTCGTTCTAAAATACAACTTTATAAACAAGATATAGAAAAAGTACAAGGTTAAAAAAACAATAGGGGGTTCAAGACTTTTGCACAGTGCTATACAACCATATAGACACAAACTATGTTTACGACTGTTGGTGACACCGTGACGCAGTGGGTTTCCTCCGGGTACTTCAGTTTCTACTACAGTCCACAGACATGCATTAATCGAAGGTGAACTGAAGACGCTAAATTGTCCGGTTCTATGCCCGGAAAGGTGAAGGTTGCATCAGGAAGGGCATCCGGATTAAAAAATTGTGCTAGATTTACCTGGTTTCAGGTAAAAGCAATTTCAAACTCGAAATACTCTTCTGCCGACAGATACCATTTCGAAAGAATTTATATCTGCTGACAAAAAACATGACCTTTAATAGCATTCTTCATGTTACACTATATTCCCAAAAGTATTTGCTCACCCATCCAAATTATGCGAATCAGGTGTTCCGATCACTTCCATGGCCACAGGTGTATGAATGCTTCAGCATACCAAGACATTCTGGACAATTCCATGCTCCCAACTTTGTGGGAACAGTCCATAAAGACATGGATGACAGAGTCTGGTGTGGATGAACTTGACTGGCCTGCATAGAGTCCTGACCTTAACCCGATAGAACATCTTTGGGATGAATTAGAGTGGAGACTGAGAGCCAGGCTTTCTCATCCAACATCAGTGTGTGACCTCACAAATTAGCTTCTGTAAGAATGGTCAAACATTCCCATAAACACACTCCTATAACTTTTGGACAGAAGAGTTGAAGCTGTTCTAGCTGAAAAGGGTGGACTGCCATCATATTTAACCCTATGGATTAGCTTATATGCGGGTCAAGACAGGTGAGCAAATACTTTTGGAAATATAGTGTTGTTGTGGTGCCAGTGTTGCAGGAACAGCTGCACTTGTAGGCTATTTTACAACCACTGTATCACAAGTTTAGCAAGAGTGGTGGAAAATCAACAAACATTCATGTGTGATCTTTGAAATGTGATCTTTGAAATAACGAGGCTACTTGGTGGAGCTGCTGCACTAGATATGGATTGCCTGCATATGGACGACGTTCAACACCTTTTGGAGTTTGTTCCCTGCCAGCTGTTATTTATCAAAAAAAGGTGGACCAACCTGTGATTATGCATGTGTTCCTAAAAGAGTGATTGTTCAGTGTAAATTCTATATGAATGTAATAGTTTAAGCATCACTGTTTACCAGTAGTACTTTAAGGGATAAAAGCTTGCACATGAATTTACAGGTTTCTTTCTGACCTTTTGTAGACCTTTCGGTGACATTGGCACTGTGCCTGAGAAATAAAAGTTAACCTGCTCTAACCACACATGATCATAATTCTCCAGTAATTAATGCTGCGCAACATACCTCCATAGAAGTCCATTGTGTGAAATGCCTGTAGGCATTTGGTGGAAAATTGAACCTTGAACAGTTCAAGACTCTTAGAGAAGTTATTAAAGAAAATGTGACTTGTTTCCTAGTTCCACAGCATGACCAGTTTACAGAAAACCTGCCTGGGCATGTTCCAGTAAAGGTTGTGCTTACATAGTCTGTTATCTATACATTAGATGACTCCTATGACTTCAGCAGAAGTCAACATCGGAAAACATCTTACGCTTCACTGATTTCTCAAGAATCCTGACAGAAAATGCTAACTAGTATAATATCTATTATTAGCAATATTAGGCACTGACTCACATTCAGTACAAATGTACAAATATATGAATTAATCACAGTAGCTTAAATTCACCATTTAATTGGTGGCTTTATTCACATTATTTACACACATATAGATAAGGCATTTGGGTGGCGCAGTGGAAGCAAGAAGGACCCGGATTCGATCCCCGGCCGGAAAGACCAGGGAAATTTCTGTGTGGGGTTTGCTTGTGTTACCCGTGTTTATATGGGTTTTCCCCTCACAGTCCAAATACATGCATAATAGGTGAATTGGAGACACTATATTGTCCGTCCCAAGCCCGAAATGGCCCTAAGACTCACTGTGGCAACCCCTGGTAACGGGGAATAAGCCGGAAAAAAGAAGAAGAGCTTGCTGCAATGCACTTTAACATTCTTTTAAGTTAGCATATTAGCACTAAAGCAACAACAGAACACGCATCAACAAGAGGGTTCACGCATGCCATATTCAGTGAGGCAGAGGTACTGGCTACCTCACCTTGTCCATTTACAGTGCAGTTTTTTGTCAGATGAGCAACATATCGAGACACACCATTACATTGTGACATACAGAGACATAGCACCAGGCACATACTAATTACATGCACTCAATCCAGTTTATGATTGATTACGCAATTTGGAGTGAGCTCATCTCGTTGCTGTAGCACATCACATCTCTTCCTGTATTTGACCAAGAAATATACAACTTCAGACATTTTTGACTATCAAAATTATTTTAATTATTGGAATCATAAAGAAATTCCATTAATATTAGGGATCAGTTGGACTCACCCAAATCTGTGTGAACGGCTTAAAGTACTATACAAAATTATAGTCATTGTCTTGTGGTGAAATCTGTGCTTGTCCGGTGTAACCAGATTCCTTGGATTTAAGCATATGCATTCAAATCAGAGGAATCTGGTTGCATGTATTGGAAAAAGATTTCACAACCCAGTACTGATGGCACAGATGTACCTTTAGTCAACATCGGGTGATGTTTGGACTGTAGACATGACTGTTTACACAGATGGTACCATTTTTTTTTCTTGAACATAATTCTTGGTGCCGTCACAGCCGATGTGTTTCTTGGTGCCTGCTTTATTGATTATTACTGGAGGATAAGGTGTGGCAAAGTCAGGTGTTATAAAGTCATAAGGTCACAAATTGAAGACAAGTAGTGAACTGCACACTATTTATGTACAAACGCACATCTCTGCTGTTTGACCATCAACTGGATGTTTGTTGACGGTTCTTACATTCTAGGTACCTCTGTAATATAGTGCTACAGAAACAGGCCACAACTGCAGCTGTTGCTGAAACAGTGACACCACACCTGGCTCCACCCCGCTCCACGGTCGCTAAAGTAGGCCAATAACACATAGCGAAAACATGTTGCCTTCTGCTGCCCAGTGGACAGGTCAGCACCTTATGTGAAAACTACAAATTGATCAATCAATGATATGATCGTATACTACTTGCTAGTATTCCTAACCCAGTGAACTATCAGTATTTGTAGCTTACTCTTATGAAATAAATGCACACAAATCATGCTTCAGTGATGTCGCTTTTGCTCCGCATTATTGTCTGAGCGACATATCTGGTTATCTGGTGTGCACCAAAACGCATTTGTCCCTAGAGGTATTACTGAAGTTCTGCATTGCTCCAACCCATCAAAGTAAATGTATACAAATTAAACAAAGACAGCAGGCAAATAGTTGCATGCATTTGAGGTGTGTATATCTAGCACATTGAATGTATACAGTATGGACCGATATGATGACCTACTTATTTATTTTTTTTAATACGTGTGATGACCGTGCTATGTGTCCTTTTAGGATAGATCTGGTTCAACTTGCATGAATCAGATGTTTTTTAGCTCCTGGTCGCAGACTTACTGTACACAGTATAAGTAAAGAGAAACAAAGCCATGCTGCAGGGTGTGTAACAAGCAGATCAAGACATGATGACAGACTTTCCTTTGTTCTGGTGATATCTTCTGCGGTTAGAGGAGAGGGGGATGGGGCAGGACGGTCAGTATAGGTAATAAGGCAGTGCTCATAAACTCCTAGCCACCAATCAATAAAGAAATACATAATGATGCACTGTGGAATTGCTAGTAGGATTCTACTATAACATGTCCTGCACTTTGCTGTTATGTGTGCATGTAAGATATTTTATTGATTTAACATTCCACTGTATGTAAGTCTAATGCAAAATCATCTACCTCACGGCTTGGTTTAATTGTATTTGTATGATACTCTTTCACTTTGCTTTATTCTAAACAAATACACATTTGCTCACGGTCAGTATTACATGCCTTGGACCACTGTGGAGCTAGGAGCATTGTTCAGAGACACTGAAGAGGTGTGTACTGACTGAAAACATGGACACTGACTGAAACGAAATTGTGTAATTACATGTCATATGCCCTCATCGCTTTCACATGCTTGGTTGCACAGATAGGGGTGTGGTTAAATTGATTAAACATCTCAATCTTTTGTCAGATGTCGTAGTGCCTGGGCGTCATAAACCCTTGTTAAAACTGCTGCCTTTTTACAGCGTGCACTGAACTGAGCTATCAAGTTTGAAAAAGAAAAGTGTGCCGACTAAAAATAGTGCATACTGATTTAAAAAAGTGTGTATTGACTGGAAAGCAAGTGTGTACTGATTCGAAAAAGTCCTGAATGAAAAAGTGGGTATTTGGCCAGAAAGACATAGGGCTGTGATTGATTCACGTGTGATCATAAGTAAGCAATGTATTTACTAATTTTGTCATGACATTGGTGCCTTTTTACCATGGGTGCACATGTGTGGTGTAGGTTCACAAGATGGTGAGGTGGTATGGGTGCCGCTCTGGCTGGCACTGCTACCACAATGCTTTTGTGTGTGTTTGTGTGTGTTAATGGAGTAGCCATAGTTTTTTTTTTCAGATGGTAACCCACAAACCTATAGTGACAGAGCTACGTCTTTACACTTAGATTTCTTTACAAAACTGAATTCAAGATTCCACATTATCTTCTACATTATCTTCAACAGTCATTAGTCACGAGCACAGTTTTTCAGAACAGAGATAACAAGAGGGCACGGGTAATGATGCTACACTCCTTTGTTTGAAATCATTTATTGCAACGCATATTTATATAGACAACTTGTCAGTCAAGCCTGAACTAGTCCTGTCGTTAATATTAAGGCTTGCTTATGTGCAAATTTGGAATTTGCATTAGCATGGGTGGTTGGGTTGTGGGTAGAAGTCTAATAAAAATGCATGTAATGTCACCAATTCTAAGACATAACTTGGATTTGGGATGCAGGCGTATATCGAGTTGTTGTAATATATATTCTCAGCCTATCCAGCCTTCCAGAAACATGCCTGCAGGTGTATTGGCTAAGAAAAATATTCCGTAGGTGTGAATCGGCATGTAAATGTGTGTGTGCATGTTGACCTGTCATAACCTCGAATCCGATCCAGGTTTTATTCCCACCTCCTTCCCAGTGTTCCCAGCATGGGCGCTGCCACTTACACCAGCCCAGTCAGGATAAACCAGTTACTGCAAGTAAATCAGAATGCAACATTCCTCCATGTGAAAGAACATACAATGTGCGAGCCTTGTCCTTGCTCATCTGTTATTGTTTGTCTATGGCTACATGCTAGTGGAGGTAAAAAAAATTTCGAATTTTTCCTATACCTGCCACCAGGTGTCGTTCCAGCGAGTCACTTGCATTATCGATCTGGCATATGTTTTATGCTGCATGCCCTTCCTGACTTAGGCTTAAGATCTGACAATTTAGCTTCTGCAATTTATCTTGCATGTCTTTGAACTGTGGGGGAAGGACCAGAGTTCTCAGAGGAAACCCATGCGAACAAGGGGAGAAATTTAACCCGGGTACTTCTTTCTGTGAGGCGTCAGATAGTGCATGTCAATTTGAATTAAAAAAGTAAATATCTTGGTGGGCATAGTGGCACAGCGGGTACCAGTGCAACATTACAGCAAGAAGTTATTGTCTATGGGTACGGCATCTTGGGTCCTTTCTGTGTAGTTTGCATATTCACCCAGTGTTCTTATAGGTTTCCTCTGACAGTTCCTCCAAAGACATGCGTTAGTTGTCTCTAAAATGCCCATAGTGTGTGAGTGTGTGTGTATGTGCCCAACTTTCTGACAATATATTATATAATAAAAACATATTTTAAATAAATACACCTTTTTTTACTTTATTACTAATACACACAAACATGACAAGCAATAAACAGAATATAGATTCCCATCCACCCTCATACGCTTCTCCCCCAAAACACCCCAACACAAGGCTTTCGAAAGTTTAATTGGCTTTCGTCACGACCTGTCTTTTTGCTTGTACCTTGCCATGGCAAAAGTTTTGAGCAGGAGAGACTAAATTGTTGGTTGCCTTGAAAAGAAACAGTGCTCTATATTGGGAGAAAAACACTTCATGAACACTCCTGAAAGAGAACCCCTTAGGCATAAAAAACACCATATTTTAAAGACTCCCTCCCTAAAAATGTTAGTGTTTTGATAAAATAAATAAAAAGATCACGCCAGACTCTGACACTAGGCTTTTAATGTCATGTGATTTCTTGTGGCCAGTAAGAAAATAAAGAAGTCCAAATTATAAATAATATAATATAATTAATATAATAGTTAATAGTAATAATTACTGCAGTTTTGGATTGTGGGATCTTTATTAATATTATGCCAGGTTAATTGTAGATTTGTCATAGCTGAATTGTTTTTATCCCAGATCAAGGAAGTCCCAATTTAGTACCTGGTACACACTGGTTTCAAACTCCCCTTTTTACTGCCACATCTACTGAGAGCATATCATATGGGTCCCCTGTTATACATGTACCAAGTGTGACTTCTAGTTGAAATCATTCCTTAGACAAGCATAAAGATCTAAGTGGGTGTGTTAGTTGATTAGTTTTATTGAGAATTGTGTTTTTTAAGTTTGAAGCTTATCAGATATGTTGTTCATTCACTCCCCTTTTCTTCTGGGAACTTCAGCTTTCCTATCTATACACTACATTTTTGGTAGACCCTGTCGGACCACTAGTGACTAAACAAGTAGCTGATTTATTCACAGCAGTCACATGCAAGTATGCAATTTGACAGTCAAAGCTGCAGTAAAATATATAAGCTGTCCTAAAACTCAGGTAGAAATACATGGGGGAATAAACCATATTTTGAAGAAGGTTTCATTTCAAGCCAGATGAACGCACTAAACTCCTATATCGTAATGTCCATGGTGATTCATAGAAAGAGGCTCAGAATATTCTGAACCAGAAAAATACCCTACATACATTAGATGCATACAATCTGATAGAATACACTGCACACCTTGTACTTGACAGAACAAAGAACCCCTAAGAGAGCTATTATCTGTATTTAGAAAAGACATAAACTATCGTAGAAATAATATTCATGTCCTTTTTCGAGTGAATCGCCCTTTATGTTCTTTATCACATGCCCTTTATCACAAATTTCTACAGGTTTAGTGTTTGCACACCTGTATTAACTATGACCCCAGGGCAGCACCGGTGATATGCAAGCAGGCATGCATGCAAGTGCAGAGTCGGCACTCGAAACTTATACAATAAAGTTTCCGTGCTTGTTCAGGATCTCCTGTTTCGCTCGCAGTGGCCTAACAGGTTTTTGCCTGTAACACTATCAGCACGCTGCCACCTAATAATGGCTACAGCTCTAATCTAGATTGTACATACAGCTTTGGCAACTAGATTGGTGTGTACATTTGAATTTACTCTACTTATCCACACCATATGCTCACTCTATCTCTCATTCTCTGTATCTACCTACGTCTTTCTCGCATTCTCGCATTTTTTTCACCCCCATTTGCACTACAGGGTATATAAGGGTATGAAAAAGCTCTCCTAGAGCTCCAAGGCAAATTGAGTCCTGGCTTACTCTAACCATGTTTTACTTTCTGCATGTCTGTCTTTTCTGTACCCACTGTAAATATTTGTTGTTTCACACATTTTTCCAATTAACTTACTTTTTTACTGTGCACCAGGCGGCCCGGCTCTGGTTTCCTCCTCCAGTCAAACATGTGGTAGGCTAATTTGTGTCACTTAATTGCCCTTTCAGCTTATCCCACAGAGCACATAAGTGCAGCCAGCAAAGCCATACTTGTGTATGACAGAACAGGACTCAAGCATGCATGCATTCTTACATGTGTGAAAGAGTATAGAAACATAATCCAGAAGCCAGAAGCATGCCTGCATGCGGAAAGGCAATATTTTTACCCGGGGTGTCAGCAAGCTTAGTATGTGAAAGGATACACACACACACACACAGCATTTTTTAGCATGCATTTAAGTAGCTATGGTACTCTGCCTTCTTAGTGGGCTCGCTGCCTTACACAAATTAGCATCACTCCAGTGCATTCACCAAACAGACTCTCACAATCTTTTGTTTCCCGCATGCAGAGCACGCAGGGTCACGGGTTTTATAGTAAGTTTACTTTCCCGTGTCTGCATACAACCCATTAATCCCCCATGTGCTAGCCTGCTGACTGAGACCTCTTTCTTCAACACACATGGACGCACAAAGAACAGCATCATGCTTTGGTTTCATGCTTCGGATCACCAGTTCAGTTTCCTTATTTGTATGCTATGTGTATTTGTATGAGCACCAGACTTTTTAGCTGTTGGCGAAAGTAACACAGGTTGCTGTAAACATTTCATAACACTATGGTAATCCAGACTCCTGAAATGAAGCACCCACATAACCTCACAGTCATGTGCAGTTTGTCTCTCTATAGCAATTATTTTATAATGTTGTTTGTTAAATTGTGCCAAAAGACTGGACAAAATGTTCTTGCAAAAACTGACACCCCTAATTTGGTCAGTCCCTGATTTACAGAGTGTGTTCTCCTCGTTCAGTTTTTAATGCCTTCCATTTGAATATAAAACATTTACTAGTCTATAATTGTACATCCTTTATTTGACTTCGTACTGTACATTAAACTAATGATCCCTTTTACTTACTTTCAGTGAACCGAGCTGAACACTACCACTAATTTTTGTAGGTGAACAGAATCTTTCAGCATGCCAGTGTATCTTTCCATTCTTGTCATTTTGTCCTGTAATGAGGCATTATGTCTGTGAATATTTACAGACATAGTTGTATTAGAAATATACACATACTGTATGTTAGGAGGGTCTACATGATACGATACGGCACATGACCTTTTACATTCTATGGCTTATAAAAATATGTATTTTATGGTTATAACCAGCTGCGTTGCCAGGATATCAATTTTCAGTTGGGAGGGGCCAAAACTCACAGGCCATTTAGGTAATTCTCTAGTATAGGAAGTAGCCAGAGTAGCCAGGTAGAAACAGTAGATCGCTAGTCAATTATTTAAAAATAACTTGCTAAAATGGTCTGAAACGTCACTGAACCTAGCGACAAAATTGCTAATTTAGCATCATGATGTGTGAGCACACTGCCTGGTTCATCTTATAGCCAATAGCAATGCAGTTATGCCCATATTGAATTTACTATAGGCTAATTGCCACCTCAGAGGACAGGTATTGGTTACCCAGAACAGGGCGAGTGGGCTGTAGCTGGGATGTGGTCATCGAAAAGAAATATATCCACTCATCTCTTCTATTCTCTGAGGGACAACATACTGATATGTATCTATTCATTTTGACTAAATGCTAGAAGGTCCATCACTTGCAAGAAAAAGATGATGCACAGTGTTTCTCAAGCTCAGATTCTTGCGTAGGGGTGGTATTCAAATGAGGAAAATCTGAACAGCTTGTTAAATCTGAAATAGGCAGCCCACAAAAAATCTGACAGGGGTGTCATACTTCACTTTGTAGGTTGACAGGTATTAGAGATGCCCAAATATAGCGCACACAACATGAAACAGTGATTTTTATATTAATATGTTGAAAGGAGGAAGATGGATGATTAGGCATGGATGGAGAGAAAAATAGCACACGAGCAGCCCAGCACGGCTA
>JAOUQT010060666.1:0-10534 GCA_025769995.1 Xyliphius kryptos | reverse complement strand
CCCCCGCGACCCTCATAAAGGAATAAGCGGAAGATTATGAATGAATAAATATCCAAAAAGCCTATCGTGTGGCTGGAATGAAGCTGGACTCTCTGGTGATGGTGGCAGGGAGGAGGAATATGGACAAGCTACTAGACATTATGAACGACACATTCCCCCCTCTACACCGTCATCACCAACCAGAGGAGCTGTTAGTGACAGACTGCTTCTTACTAAATGCAGATCCAACAGACTTTTTGTCCCTCATGCCATCAGACTGTACACCCTCTCTCTGGGGGTAGGAGGTGTAACAGGATGACAACGGATGGGATGGGGCAGTAGCCGAACATCACAACAATATAAACAGACTATATCACATGTGCAATAACTGTATTATTGGGCAACAGCACAATTATCTGCACATTTTCAAAAATAGATATTTTGTGACATATACTGTTAAAAAATAAAGTTAACACTAAAATAACACATCCAAGATCGCAATGAATAAAATATTTCAGTTGAAAAGCTTTATTTAGTAGATAGTGGAATGTGTTGAGAACAAAATAACATAAAAATGATCAAAATGTAAATCAAAATTATCCCAATGAGGCTCAGTAGTGTGTGGCCTCCACGTGCCTGTATGACCTCCCTACAACACCCGGGCACGCTCCTGTTGAGGCGGTGAATGTTCTCTCCTACGGCCCCCTCCTGTCTCCTGGTATCTGCTCCATGCGCAGCAACCTAGCCACAGCTGGCAAGTTGAATAAGCTGCACTACCTGAGCAACGTCTGTGGGTGGTAGACATCGCTTCATGCTACCTCTATGATGAGAGAACTGACAGAATGCAAAAGTGACCAAAACATCAGTCAGAAAGAATGAGAACAGAGAAAAGGTCACCATCTGCAGAATCACTCTGTCTTGCTAAGTGCCTCTCATTTCTACCCGTTGCGTCTTCTATTTGCACAACAGCAATATTTTGAGCAAAACTGTGTTCTTCCCCTGCTAATTGAACCTTCATACTCTGCTCTTACTGGTGCAATGTGCATTTACTGAAAACGGGTCCAAATTAGCCATGAAACCTCCCACACTAAAATGACTGGTGTTTGTTTCATCGTCCAACCCCTGTGTGTATATATATTTATGTATGTATGTTTCAGTTTTATCTCTTTATTTTATGCTCTTATTTGTTTTTTTGCTCCTGTTTTTTTTATTTCCCCTATGGGAATCTTGATTACAGGAGATCTGCTGGATGAAAGGACCGCCATCGTGGAGGGATACAACTCCTACTTCAGCTTCAGTCGGAGTCGCACCGGTTACTCAGGTCACATCATCAATAACATCCATTCAGCTTCACTTATTCAGTTTTACTGATATAAAGCTGCTTCATCACAAAACCTGACTCAACTAATTCAGGATCACATGATCTCGTGTTCAAACAATAAGCAAATAACCAACAAGAAACATTAAAACTTCAGTGAATAAACTCGTTTAAATGATTTTTGACATTAAACATATAAAATTCTGTGATGATGGTCGTGTTGGGGTGTGAATCTTCATGACTATTTGATTATTTTCAATACTTATATATTCCCCACAATACGGTTTGAGTTGATTTCATTAAATCTCTTAAGTTTAGCAGCCTTTTATTAAGAACAAAAATTCTATATTCTATTCAAACAGACTGTTTATCAGACTGTAGCAGGTGTGTTCTGTAAATGCAACAGTTACTTGATAAAAAGAGTCAAATAAAGTCCAATAAGATCAGCTGTAATAAGTCTAATGCAGCTCTGAGACTAATTGCTAATAAATAAGGACAAGGAACACCGACCTCTACAGTCAAACATGTTTAATCTAGGAAATGGATATATTTATATATTCAATAATACGGTCTCGCAACTTGCCGGTCTCGCAACTTCAACAATCAGACCTCTACAATTGGTTCAAAACTCTGCATGAACTTGTGTAACTCTATTACTCCTCTCTCTTCATTGGCTTTCTATAGCTGCTCGTATTCAGTACAAGGTACTGACTCTGACCTACAAGACAGTCTCTGGCCCCCTTACCTTAAATCCATCTTTAGTAAATACACTCCGACTTGTTCACTGTGCTCTAGTGATAAATTCCAACTCACTGAGGCGCAAATTCTCACTCCATTTCATTCACCTCTGCTAAATGGTGGAACGACCCTCCCAAAAATATCCGTAAGGCTGACTCACTCAGCATTTTCAAGAAACTTCCCAAAATTTCCACAGACACTCGCTAAAAAAAACAGATTAAGTAATGCATAGGGTTGATAGTACTACAGTTTAGCTGTTTTTTTCCTAAACTACTGACTTGTTTTGTTCTCTCATTTGTAAGTCGCTGTGGTTAAAAGTGTCTGCTAAATGAATAAATGTACCAACCAGATTCCAAAAAAGGTTGGGACACTAAACAAATTGTGAATATAAACATGAATGCAATGATGTGGAGGTGCCAACATCTAATCTTCTATTCAGAATAGAGCACAAATCACTGATCATAAGTTTAAACTGAGTGAATGTATAATTTAAGGGAAAAATATGTTTGAAAATTTGATGGCGTCAACAAATCCCAAAAAAGTTGGGACAAGGCCATTTTTACCACTGTGTGGCATCCCCCCCCTTCATCATACAACACTCAATAGACATCTGGGGACAGAGGAGACCAGTTTCTCAAGTTCTCATGTCTAATTTAGGTCTCTAACTGTTCCATCGTTTTGGGCCTTCTTTGTCGCACCTTCCTCTTTATGATGCGCCAAATGTTGTCCATAGGCAAAAGATCTGGACTGCAGGCTGGCCATTTCAGTACCCCATGATGTTCCCATACCATCAGTGATGCAGGCTTCTCAACGGAGCGTTTATAACAACTTGGGTTATCCTTGTCCTCTCTGGTCCGGATGACATGGCGTCCCAGTGTTCCATAAAGAACTTCAAATTGTGACTCATCAGACCACAGAACAGTCTTCCATTTTGCCACACTCCATTTTAAAACGTCTGAGCTTGTGGAGCTTTGCTTGGAAATGGCTTCCTTTTTGCACTGTAGTTGAGTTTCAGCTGGCAACGGCGGAAGAGTGTTCACTGACAATGCTTCCTGGAAGTATTCCTGAGTCCATTCTGTTATTTCCTTGACAGTGGCATTACTGTTTGAGGGCCCAGAGATCACGAGCATCCAGTAGAGTTTTATGGCCTTGACCCTTACACACAGCTATTGTTTCAGATTTTCTAAATCTTGTGACGATGTTATGCACGGTTGATGATGATAACTTAAAACTCTTTGCTATTTTACACTGAGTAACACCATTCTGGTATTGCTGCACTATCTTGGTGATCCTTTTACCATCTTGGATTCAGAGAGACACTGACACTCTGAAAAGCGCTTTTTATACCCAATCATGTTGTCAGTTGACCTAATTATTGTTAATTGGTCTTACAGCTGTTCGTTATGTGCTCAATTTCCTTTTTCCAGCCAATTATTGCTACTTGTCCCAACTTTTTTAGGATTTGTTGACACTATGAAATTATGAATCAACATATTTCTCCTTTAAAATGTTACATTTACTCAGATTAAACACTAACACATCACAACCACATACACCACTACCACACATTTACACACCCCTACAACATGCTTACATACCCCTACCACAGGCCTACACACCCCTACCACACACACACCACTGTCACATACACACCTACACACCCCTACCACACACTTACACACCCCTGCCACACACACTTACAAACCCCTACCACACACTTACACACCACTAACGAACACTAACACACCACTACCACCCACTTACACCCCTACCACACACTTACACACCCCTACCACACACTTACACACCACTAACAAACACTAACACACCACTACCACATCACTACCACACACAAACACCCGTACCAAACACTTACACACCCCTATCACACACACTTACAAACCCCTACTACACACTTACACACCACTAACGAACACTAACGCACCACTACCACACACTTACACACCACTACCTCACACACTTACACACCATTATCACACATTAACACACATCTCCCACACACTTACACACCTCTACCACACACGTTCACACCTATACCACACACACTTACACACCTGTACCACACACACTTACCACACACACTTACGCACAATTCCACACCACTACCACACTTAATAGAAATGTAGAACTACATCCAGAAATCACTCTGATATGTTGGACAGTGGGTTGAAACAGAGATGTGTATCTAATAAAGTGGCTGGTGAGTGTAATATAAGAATACATACATAATCTTCAAAAATAGTAATTAAAACACTGAGTAATTAACATAAAAATCAGTGTTAATTTAACTTATAATAATATGATTGTGCTTCTTCTCAGTGATTTTACAGAATAAACTATTTTTATAAAGTTGTTGAAAATGCAGCTGTGTTCACACGCTCACCTGTAAAACACAGGAAGCACAGGAACATCTTCATCTGTGCTGCGTCACTGAGTTATACAACACAGAACCTGTAATCATTCATCACATTATTAACACTTCAGATTTCAATCCTCCTCACAGCTTTAAAACTAATTCAAACTTCACCTTTAAAGTCATTTATATAACACATATTACAACATAGAACTGTCCTGAGACACTACAGGACTGAAGGTTTTAACGGACTCTGAACAAACAAACCTGAACACGAGGCAAATAAGCATCCTTAATAAACTCCCAGGTTCCACAGGTTCTGTTTTCCAGAATGTACAGGCACACAGTTACTTCAGTAAATCAGTTTAAATCACTAGTTACCTGATATCCTACAGAATCCGGAGTGGTCACTTCTGGTGCCCTGTCTAAGGCTTTGATTCAAACCCAGAGCTGTGTGTTTTACCTTAATGACTCATGTAAATGCTCATTCTGATTTTCTTAAATGATGATGAAAATCGTGTATTTGACTTGCTCATTGGTGTGCATGGTTGTTAGGTGGGTGCTGATATGGTCTGGAATTCCATTGTGACTCAACCTCAGGTTGAAGGAGTTAATATGCCTATATACCCGGGTTTGATTCCTGTTCAGGGCATTCCAAAAGGTCCCATTAAGCCCGATTAGGGGTGTGGAAGGGGTGCTGAGCACTCATGGTGCCAGATAGATTTGAAATCAGAAGTTTACATACAAGGCCAGTTTATAGAAGTAGTAGAGCATGGTAAAAAGACGTTTGAAATAATTAAAATAGTGCATTAAAATAAACTAAAATATGAATAAAATCAAGAAATTAGTGCAATTAAAGAAAAATATATTTATATATGTATAAAAATTCCCATATTTGTTTTCCTTACTGTCTGATATCATATCAGAATAAACTTTTTCAGTTTTAGGTGACCTAGGACTACCAAAATTAATTCTCTTTGCCAAAATAAAATGAAAAATAATTTTTAAGGCAATCTTTCTTCAAAGTCAAAAGTTTAAACACACTGGCAGAGGTCACTAAAAGGATAGATTGCGGTCCAGGCGCAGTGTTCGCTGCGGACCAAGACCGATAAACTTTGATTTAATTTCCAGTTTATTTTAGGTGGCAAACTTTGCTCTGTGAGTTTACTGCATTGTAATGTCCGTATCGAAAATACAAACTGACTGCACGTTAAGAATTCCAGTCACTCTGCAGCCAATCAGATCTGTGCAGATTTGGAAGCGCAGCGCGTGTGCAGGCGAGGTACGAAGCGAGAAGCTGCATGTCCTAAAAGTAGCACCAACACTAATATCGCATAAGTAAACAATGTTACAGACAGCAAAAATAACAGGATATTTGGAGAATTTGATATTATTATACACTGCTCAAAAAAAATAAAGTGATCACTAAAATAACACATCTTAGATCTCAATGAATATTTAGTAGTGTAATGCATGGAGTACAAAATAACATAAAAATTACCAAAATGTAAATTCAAATTTTATACTTAAATTAAAGTGGAAAATAAAATGACAAGCTGATCCAACTTCAGTGGAAATTTAAGTTACAGACAATTTAAATGCAGCTCAGTAATGTGTGTGGCCTCCAAGTGCCTGTATGACCTCCCTACAACGCCTGGGCATGCTCCTGATGAGGCGGCGGCTGTTCTCTCCTACGGCCTCCTCCGTGTCTCCTGGTATCTGCTCCATGCCCAGGACACTGTGCTGACAGACACAGCCTTCTTTTTTTACAGCTGGCATTAATGTGCCATCCTGTACAAGCTGCACTACCTGAGCAATTTCTGTGGGTTGTAGACACCGCCTCATGCTACCTCTATTGTGAGAGAACTGGCAAAATGCAAAAGTGACCAAAACATCAGCCATTACTGACCAAAACATTACTGACATACTGATACTATGGTTGTTAATTTTACAAACTTCAATCCAACCAAAGAACAGATATGAAGTGGAAATAATAACTGAGCTTGAAAAGTGTTGAATGATGTGTTGAACGTTTTTGTACTGTGACTTTACTTTTTAGAAACTCGGTCATAACCGCCTTCTGCTTGTTTGTGAGAAAAAGCAGCTTCAAAACGTGAATATCAGACGAATGTGAAATATCAAACATAAGCGACCTACATGTGTAAACAAACAGCTCCTCATTATACTCAGCACTCTTGAAGTAGCTCTGAGCGTCAAAAATGTTGGTGACCACTAAGTTAAAGGATAAATTGAGCGACCTTGGCCTAACAAAATTTCCTCACACTGGCCCCTACTGAACTCTAATTAAAGACCCATGAACTAAGATTACTCTGCCTTCAACCAAATCATGACAAAAAAAATCTCTCCCTCATAATTCTGGTATATAGCAAAGAGAAATAATTTTGGTCATCCGATTTGACCTAAAACTGGAAAAAAATCATGTCAAACAGTGAGAAAAAAATTACAGTGGCTTGCAGAAGTATTCATAACATTTGAACTTTTTCATATTTTGTCAAATTACAACAACAAACATGAATATACTTAATTGGAATATAATGTGAAACATGGAGGTGGCAGCATCATGCTCTGGGGCTGCTTCTCTTCAGTAGGGACAGGGAAGTTGATCGAGTTGGTTGGAAGATGGATGGAGCCAAATACAGGGCAATCTCGGAAGAAAACCTGTTGCAGTCTGCAAAAGACTCAAGACTTGTGCCGAGGTTCAGCATAACAATGACTCTAAACATACAGCCAGCTACAATGGAATGGTTTAAAACAAAACATATTCATGTTTTAGAATGGCCCAATCAAAGTCTAGACCTAAACCCAATAGAGAATTTGTGGCAAGATCTGAAAACTGCTGTTCACAAATGCTCTCCATCTAATCTGACTGAGCTTGAGCTGTTTCGCAAGAAGAATGGGCAAAAATTTCAGTCACTAGCTGTGCAAAGCTGGTGGAAACATACTAGACTACTGGTTTCAACTGTAAGAGGGTCAGGAAGGGCATCTGTTACAAAAAATGTGCAAAATCAAATGCACAAGGGCAACATCTAGCATAAACAAAGCATATGATGATGAGAAACAAACACGTTGAACTGGATAGTTTAGCTAGATGGTGCATCAATGAAGCAGGCAGTATGGTGGTGCTGCGGTTAAGACCTTCACTTTACAGGGAGATGCTGAGGTTAGGGCTCTGTGTGGATGAGGCAGGTGCTTCCACACCTAACTCAACCCATCATGACTTTAGGGACTTTGCAGAGCAGAGGAACAGAGCAGAACCTTCCCAAAAACTATTATTCAAAATGCATGGCTGTCAATGTAAAAAAAAAAGGTGTATCCTCATACTTTTGTCCATGTAAGGTCAGCTGACTGTATGAACATGGACTTATGATGGTCATGTGATAAAGCCCTATTCGACACTTTTAAGCAATTCACCAATACAACTTTCAGAGAATGGCTCAACTCAAGGTTCTACAGGTGTACGATGCATTTTGGTGGCTGGCCTCGGTTCCTGCAACAATAACCGAGAAGATTTATAATCACAGGCCATGAGGTCATTCTTCATTGACAACAGCTCTGCCTTCAACATGGTCATACTCTATAAACTCACCCACAAGCTGCTCTTTCTCGGACTACATCCCATCCTTTGTGAATGGCTTCTGAACATCCAGTCTGGCAGGGCTTAGCCAGCATCACCACCAATATTGGTACCCCACAGGGTTGTGTCCTCAGCTCCATTCTCTACACCCGGTTCACCTATGACTGTGTCGCCTCCCACCCCAACAACGTCATCCTAAAGTTTACTGATGACGCTGCTGTGATCAGTTGTATCACTGGCGGAGTCGAGGCAACCAACAGGAAGGAGGAGAACAGTCTTGTGACATGGTGTATGGACAACCTCACCCTCAACACAGACAAGACCAGGGAGATGATAGTGGACATGAGGAAACAAAGGAGACCTCATCAGCCACTATTTATCTGGGACCTTTAAGTGGAGAGGGTCAGCAGCTTTAAATACCTGGGGGACCATATCAGTGATGACCTCGTATGGACAACAAACGTATGGTGGGCTATCAGACACATAAGATCACAGAAAAACCAAATAGTGTTCGTGTCATTTAGACCACAATCATCTACTGAGACTCATACTGTGTGGAATTTTCAAATCATTGGCTTGAAGAATCGATATCGGATCAAATAATCAAAAAGGCTCCAAATTACACATCTTCTTGCACTCCTTCAAAATAAAGACTACTTTACACTAATCCGACACAGGAACACCAACATGAAGAACGTTCCAACTTTCCAACGAAGTCAGTGACAGAAAGGGACCCGTTTCTGTTTTCATTCATCATTTAATTGACAAAATATTGGAACAGAAAATGTTTGATGATGTCTACATGTGTACTTGTAAACGTCCTCCTTAAAAATCTCTATATACAGATTCTGGTGTTGTTGGTATAGAGTACTCAGAGGTGCAGCTCGCAGACATGAGCGAGGGTAAGAGAGGTGCAGTCATGGCTTAAAATGCCTCCAGCTTTTAGAAACGTGATCTGACAGTACATACGAGATGTCTTTATACAGAGTATACAACACCAGCAAAACAGGATAAAGCCCGTCCTTAACAATACAGGAAAACGAGGACAGGAGAAAGGAACCAACACCGCCGCATTCTCACTGATGCTGCAGTTCATTCATATTCTGGTCCGCACCTTCAGAGAGGACGCTTACATCCTGTTGAATGTGTTTGATAAAAAATACCGTATTAATATAACATTAAGCAGAATTAAAGAGGATAAAGGTAGTGTACTGATGTACGGTCTGTGTGTCTCTTGATTACAACCCATCACATAGTGTGAAATTGTTTTGGACGGATACGAAACGCTCAGGGTTTTCTGAATTTAATGTGCAAGTGAACATGCAGTAGACATTCAGATAAGGGCGATTTGGCACCCTCACTGGTCTCAATGCACATCAGCAACTTTTTTTTCAGCAGCAGCACCAGCGGAGGACTTTCGGTGCTGGTAAATCTGAACGTTTTCGATATTTACAGCAGTGTTTTAAAAAACAATATATACTTCTCCAATAAAGTGTAAAAATGTCGATTTTTTTAATTTATTGCAAAACAGCGACGCAAAGTTGGTCGTGCTTTTAAAAGGTAGAACGTTTGAGGTTTAAGCTGCAGGGTGTCTCGAAAGTAATGTGGCCCCTCTAGTTTAAACACTGCACTAATGTCCTAAATCTGAATACACCACACTTTTTACAACCAGAACTGAACGTGAGCCGCTTAGAGAAGCTGCTGTTTTCACAAAAAACATATTCACACTGCAGCTACACGCTCATTCCACATGGCGGACAAGTTGATGGCGACCTTGGTCCGACACCCGCGCTGGTCGCATGATGGCTCTATTTAATGTCCTGCAGCGGTAACGCTCACACAGCATACAGGAGGATTGTATTGCACATTAAGGCAAAGTTATATACTTTAAAGATACGGAGAGAGAAATGTCAAAATGAAGCTCACAGAGGATTTTCATTGTATGCTGGATCCAGTGTCCATCATGAAATCATCATCATGTTACTGTATTCCCGCCACCTTCCCACCAGTATTTGTGGTGCCTTATGAACCGGGGGTCATTTGCAAACCATTAGGGCTGTTTGAGCCCAATACCTCAAATCTTTTACCTGGGTGCTGAATTTGCAGCAATCCCACGCAAAAGCAAGGAAAGCATGAAACAGAAAGCAACTAAGCTATCAAATTCTGGGAATCAATAGCCAGACCTCTGAGGCAAATCAAAAGATTTATAGCTTTGTACTAATTATTTAACGAAGCAGCTTCACATGAATGAATTATAAATCAGGTAACGTAAGGCACCTGAGTGGTGGAGAATTGTGGGAGGAGTGCGTATATATGCACAACACCTTTATTATGTACTAGTGCTGCACGGTATATGGCTTCGGCAAATTCCACACACATGCACCAGGCAAATGGTGGAACGTTTAAACTGACTGCATAATATGTGTTTAATTTAAAATAAAAAAAATCTAAAGAGGGTGGCATGGTGGCTTAGTGGTTAGCATGCTCTTCTCTCAGTGCTAGGGATCCAGGTTCAAATGCCAATCTGGGT
>JAOUQT010060655.1:0-10534 GCA_025769995.1 Xyliphius kryptos | reverse complement strand
CATGTCAATAGCACCTCAAGAAATATATTTACTGAGAAAAATGGTGATGTGTTCAATACTTATTTCACCCGCTGTATTAGGTCAAAAGTGGAAAAGATATATTTGATACTTTTTGCAACTCTGACATGCTCTACACATTTTAGAGGCGTGTTTGTAGGAATTTTTGCCCATTCATTTAGAAGAGCAATGTCATCAGACACTGGTATTGGACAAGGGCCTGGCTTTCAGATTCCACTTTAGTTTGTCCCATTTTTTTGTGTTTTCTGTGTGCATACAATTGTTTAAAATGCATGGCAAAGTGTTTATCATACATCTGTCTACAGGAGCCTTGGTCAAACACAAAAGTCTATGCATTAAGAGGTTGGTTTCCATAATTAAATAAAAAGTCCATGGAGTATTTTAAAAACAAATACCTGCAGGCTTGCTCATATTAAGTCATAAGCCTGTATCTATGTGCTGTCACCATTGACAATATTTCATTTAGAGTTACAAGAAAAAGTCTCAACAATAGACAAACACATTCTTTGTGTGATATTAGTTTAAGCAGACTATGTTTCCATGGTTTTATTGAACACACCATGTAAATATTCACAGTCCAGGTTGGAAAAAGTATGTGAACCCCTAGGCTAATGACTTTTCTAAGAGCTAATTGGAACCAGGAGTCAGCCAACCTGAAGTCCGATCAATGTGCTGCCCTGCCCTATAAAAAAACACACACCTCTTTTGAGTTTGCTGATCTTAAAAAGCATTGCTTGATGTCAATCATGCCTTGCACATAAGCTCTCAGAAAAGAGCTCTCAGAAGACCTACAGTACCTTTAAGAATTGTTGACTTGCATGAAGCTGGAAAGGGTTACAAAAGTATCTTGACACTTCTAAAAACCTTGATCTTTATGTTTACACGGTAAGACAGACGGGCTACATATGGAAGAAGTTCAGCACTGTTACCACCCTCCCTAGGCGTGGTCGTCCTGTAAAGATGACTGCAATAGCACAGCGCAGAATGATTAGTGAAGAGTGGAAGAATCCTAGAGTGTCAGCTAAAGACTTCTGGCAAATCTCTGGCAAATGCTAACGTTTTTGTTAACAAATCTACAATAAATAAAACATTAAACAAGAGTGGAGTTCATGGGAGGACACTACGGAGGAAACATTTGGTTTGCAAAAAAGCAAACCAAATGTTCCACGGCATTAATATTCCATGGCAAAATATTCTGTAGACAGATGAAACCAAAATTAAGTTGTTTGGAAGAAACGCACAATGCCATGTGTGGAAAAAATAAGGCACTGCACACCATCATCAAAACTAATTAAATATTTCATGGTTATATCATGGTTTGGGGCAGCCTTGCTGCCTCCGGGATGGATTGCCATCATCAATGAAAAAATGAATTCCCCAGATTACCAAGACATTTTGCAGGAAAACCTAAGACCATCTGTCCGCCAACTGAATCTTAACAAAGGATAGATAATGCAACAGGACAACGACGCAAAAAAAATCAAAAACGGAACGGCTGATACAAAAGAAATTGCGCCTTCTGGAGTGGCCCAGTCAGAGTCCTGACCTCAACCCAATTGTGATGTTGAGGCATGACCTCAAGAGAGCGATTCACTGATTCACCTCAAGACAGCGATTCACTGATTCAACTGAAATAGGTCTAATGTTGTGCAAGTCTGAGCTGCAATTACAGGAAACGTTTGGTCAACCAGTTACTTTTTCCACCCTGCACTTTGAATATTTTCATGTTCATTCCCATAACCATTCAGTGGAGAACATCTCGGGCACTGGGCAGATAAACCCAGGACAAGGTGGCAATCTATCGCTGGGCACACGCTCACACACTATATGGGGCAATTTAGAGCAGTTAATTTACTTTGAATCCATGCTTTTGGAATGTGGGAGGAAACCAGAGCACCGGGAGTTCGATTCCACCTTTTCCTGTGATTTATTCACATTAATGCACAACCGCAAGTGCCTTGGTGCTTTTATGAAATGGTTATAAACACAGTATTATATATATGTTTATTAAAAGCCAAATTTTTTAAAATACTGGTCTTCTGTTTAACAATCAAATTCCATCTAGTGGCCGAATAACAAAATGAAATTTATAAAAATCATTGGGAAAATGTGTCGCACACTGATAGGAATATGAAGTGGTCAGAGGTGTTTATTGTGCATTATTGTGAGTAATGTCACGGCTAGATAAAAAGCTCAGCCAACCAGATCAATGGACTAAAACTACCCGTTTTTTTTAAGTCATGATCTACTTTTATAGAATACATACCAATATTTTTTTTTAAATAGCCTTCTAAAACATTTAAACAGACATACACATGCAAAATAAAAATTATGAGCCTATAAGAAACTGAGCACTTGCCCTCAGTAAACTAAAATTCTTATTTTAAACATTCAGGGTTATATTTGCGTTATCTTGCCTTTGAACATCACAAATTCAAAAAAAATAACAGTAGTTACTTTGCGTCGTTTTTTTTTTTACAAGCTGCTCAAAATGTGTATGCCACCCAGCAATTGAGAATCACTCCCTTAATGTATCAATTAATACATTTTATATAGTCCTACCGCTTTTTTTTTTTTTTATTACTACGAAAGTAAATATGATTTTAGGGAAAAATGTTTTCGGTTATTACAGCTGTTGAACCAGATTCTTTTTTATGTAAATACATACACAGTGACAATACAGCTTTCAGACATCTGCCAGAGTTAAACTACCGTGTTTGAGAACAGGCATTTTTACTTTTGAGTGTTTTAACTTAAAATAGTTTCTCTATAGGCTGATATTCAGACTGTTGTAATTCACATGAGACTTAGGCAGTGGATAAAATGTATTGCGCCGTATCAGGATGACGTTCACTGCAGTAAAACTGTGGGTGATGCAGTTTAATGCAGTGTTAACTATGTTGTATCCATGTTGCAGGGTTATTCCCGGAGAGCCATCTGTTCATTTAGATGATGGAACATTCTGGACCAACATGGCAGCCAAATACACTGGGAAACCCCACAGAGCGGTGTTCGGAGACAGCCTGAGCAAAATCTACGCGAACCTCTCCAGACAGGCGTCAGCTTTCCAGCTAGATGATCTCCACAGAACATCTGACCACAGAGACTAATCTAGCAAATTTTCCAAAATACTGCATTACTTTTTGTTTCCCAAGTAAAAGGATGCGATTAAACAGCCTGCTGCTTGTTGTACATGATTTATTGGAGGTCAGTCTGCAATCGCATGTAGACAACAAATATGCTTGTAGTCTCTGGCTCCATCTAGACAGGCTGCACAGAAATCACACTTCTTCAGTCATGGAAATAAGACAGACATGAAGAAACTGGACAGATAAATATATCATGTCTCACATTTTCTATGAATCATTTTTCATCAAAATCTTACAAATTAATAAAATGTATTCCTGAACATACATGGTCATAAAACAGTTGTTCTTGTATGTACATGGCTAGCTGTGTAAAAACATTTAAAATATAATGTATCTTACATTATTTCTTTTTATGAAATTTATGCTTTTTCATCTTCCCTGCTGCCTCTGCTGCCTTTTCAGTCATGATCTCTTGGTATTTCCTCTTGTTAAAGCTGTAGAACAGAGGAGTCACTTAAAAAAACAGGTTTTGTAAACATTTAGATATAAGATGCAATGGAAAAATATGAACGCAGGTTTATAATAATTTGCAGTTGTGACAGATTTTAATGAGAGCAAGCCTTTAATCAGCTAAAGTAGAACACGGGTCTCAAAACGTCTATAGAATCCATATAAAATATATTAAATGTGACTGATATTCCAGCTAGTCAATTAGTTATTGCTAATGCTGCAGTTTATACAGAGAACTGGAGTTGTGTCAACATGCACATTAAACACTAAACCTAAAACGGATTTTAACATTGTTTTTGCCTAATCTGTACAAAAATATAAAGAGGTATATATTAGGGATGATGAATGTAAATCGATTATACAGCTGGCAGTTCAATGCGTTTGCAAGAGTATCGATTAGTGTTTATATTACCCATCGGTTTTTCACCCATTTTCAACTTCTGCACAACTTCTCAACTTCAACTACTGCATCTCCTCCAAAGCTACAGGTGGCGCTACTTAATTATCTTCCAACTTCCCAAGCGGAAGAACATGAAACGCTACGCACTCAAAATACAGAATCATCTTTTATTTAAACTTTAAATGTTGCGTCCCGGCATTTATATATTATATATATGTATTAGTCCCGACTAATACAGGGCGTAACTTTTTTTAAGATAAAGATTTCCACTTTTTCAAACACCGACGCTGTTCAAGAAAACTTGCGGCCATAAAAACTGCAGGGACATGATATTTCACCACAAACACATCCAAGTGTTTCAGTGACGCACAGACATTAAACATAGTATGAATCAGAACAACGCTGCAGACAAGAACACGGTAATTCATACTCTAACATCTCCTGAGACTTTATCTGACTTTGCATTTTAAATCCATCCACCCATGTAGAGGTCGGTGTTTGTTTTGTTGTCTTTATGTAAGGCTCGACCTGCACAGTAAGCATTATACTTAACTTATTGCACTTTATTCTAATTTTTTTAATGGAGTAACTGTTCTGTTTACAAAGCGTTGATTACAAATGCTATTATGTGATACACATTGTCACTTTTTCTGTAACTCAATAAAAGGCAATAGATTTAATGTCTAAAATATTGAATATCGAATCGTATTTTATTCGAATCATGGGGAATTTATAAGTAGCAAAAATAATTGATTCGTTGGTTTGAAGACTTGAGATCTGAGACTCTCAATTTACACCCCTGATATCTACTGACAAAAAAGTGACATGCAGCCACCAGATTTAGATCATTGGGTCTGATCAGTAAAATTATAAACAGTGCAGAGTTACAGTCAGATGCAGTTGCTAATATCAAATTTGAAAAATTGCCCTAAAAATGGTTTTATTGTTAACTTTAGCATTTAGTGTGTGAGTAGCATTTTTTGTCACTCACTCACTATACAGCAAGCCAGCTTAAATGACACTTAACCAACCTATAGATCTATATGAGCGAGCACCTCCACTCAATCACACTGTGAGATATACACAGGATGCACAGTGGATGTGTGCTGTCAATGTGCTTCATTGTTTAGTGACCAGATCTGTCACTACTAAGGTTTACCTTCTAAACTCTGCATCAGCAAGCAGCTCCTCCACTATAGTCCTCTTTCTGTCCTCCTTAGGAATTCTGGAATGGTAAAAGTCCACTGGATTATCCATCACCGTTCCAACCTGTAAAATAATGCACCATTATTACACGCAATGCTTACAATTATTCAATGTTTTAATTCAAGTATCAGTAATTAGAGTGCAGGGGTCCAAAAATGTACTCACTTGGAAATATTTGGGAAATCCCTCTCGATCATTTTTCTTGTAAAAACGTTTAGGATCCATAGCCGAACGCATCTTTAGAGCCTTGAGGTCATTCTTTAGGTCCTCTGTTAACTCTGGTGCTTTCATGTTAAACCAGCCGTCTCCTGTGGTCTTTGATCTCTCCTCCTAAAATAATCAAGCAGATAAAGTAAAGCCTGTTAAAGTTCCTCTGAACATAAAGCAGTAATTTACACAATGCATACCTTAAAAGTGTACAAAGAGACTGTTAAATGTTCATCACTTACCCTCCGCTTTAATTTTGCTACATGTTTGGACTCCTTGTACGGCGGCACGGCATCTTTTTTTTCAAAATCTCCACCAATCACGCTCTTCTTCAGCAACTGCACAAAGGTGGAGAAAAAAAAAAAAAAAATAGTGTTACTTTGGAAAGTGAATTTTTAGTAAAGAAACTCACTATTTTCACCCAACACTAAATGCAAACCAAAACAATAAAAGTAAAAGAAATTTAAAAAACATTTAGCATTTGTTTCCACAACCACCATAAACTAAACTCTACTGGACTAGAGGAACTTCTAAAAAGTTGTAACTGCACCATTTTGTATATTCTCTGCATGTATTAAAAACACTATTTGCATTTCAATTTATATGAATTCAATCCAATTTGTTACATTGGGAATTTTATACACACGTGTGTGTGTGTGTGTATATATATATATATATATAAATAAATACACATATATACTTAAATACACACAAACCGGTACAAAAATAAAAATCGAGACAACTGCAAAATCATCACATTCTCTGATTTTACTCTTTATAGGTAAATGTTTAAGTAAAATGTAATCAAGAGGAAGATGGATAGTCACCTGCCCTCAAAGCTAAACTGTTTCAATGTTTACACCAGGAGTGGCATAAGGTGACCCAAAATCAGTGTAAGAGTGGTGAAAAGCATGCCAAGACGCATGAAAGCTATGATTAAAAACGATGGTTATTCCACCAAATATTCTACATATCTCCCGGAGTTAAAACATTAGTATTGTTGTTTCTAAATGAATATGAAATTGTTTTCTTTGCATTATTTGAGGTCTGAAAGCACTGCATCCCATTATTCATTTCTCATTTTCTGAAAATAAATACAAAATTTTTGCTTAGAATTTCAGATGTCAGTATTTTTAGAATAAAAGAAGAATTTTCATTTTATCCAAACATATACCTATAAAAAAAACAAAATTAGAGAAACTGATCTGTTATTTTTTTAAAGCATTTAAACAAAGCATTAAATCTTTTTAAAAAACAATTCATGAACATTTAATAGAAGGACATTTACATTTCTCATTTGCTTTTGATTGATCCAAATCACCAGTAACGGACATCTTCAATCTGCTTTGTAAGCACATAATGCATTTCGCTTTATTAGCTTTCTATTAACAAAGCAACTGGTGAAAACAGTTACATAACACCCCATAAGTTAACATCTGAAGTCAATGAAAAGTTTCCACTGTACTTGTACACCAATGACAAAGTTCCAGCTTTAAAAGCTATGTGCAATAAATAAAATAATATGGTGATTTTAAATAAAATATTAAAACCCTTGCTGCCATTAACGACTATTTTTTTTATCGATTAGCCAACTAGTCTCATGCAAGTATATTTTAACAAACTGCAAAACCTCTCTCCAGCGTAGTAACCAAACAAAGGAAAGTTTATTCAGTCATGTAACTTGCAAAGAAATCCACATTTCTATTAAACTCTATCAAATTCAAGTTGTCCAAATTAAACAAAGTGCATGTCTCTGTGGCAACGTTACTCTAATTTCATTAAAACTATATTTGTTGTGTATATGACATTCCATACACAATGGGTTGTGCTTAAAATAACAGCAAAAATCAAACAGATTAGGGACATCAAGGGTGCATCACGTCCAACAAGCACCAAATACACAATAATCTCTGGAGATAAACATTTACTTAAACAGCTACTGATTTTGTAAAAATTCTAAGACAAAGTCAGTCTCTTTTAATGGAAAAAGAGAAAAAGCACGTCCACATTTAAGGTGTTCATGCATTGCACTGATGCTGCCATGATGGGCCATTAAATATTTGCAGAGTGAACAAATAACCTTTTTGTCTTCAGCTAATTTAAAGTAACTACATACTTTGGATGCTTTTGGTCTTTGAAAACTTTTGTGAATCTCTTCACGCCTCGTCTCTGGTGGCATTTCTTTGGAGACTTAATACTGACGGCATGTGCACTGAGGTGAAGCACTTTTTTTGGATAATTAATAAAGAATAAAAATAAAACTGATGCCTCAACTTAAAATATTGACATATGTGTGTCAACGTCAACTAACAATGACCAATCGCGGAAGCCCTACTGCCATTTTCTTTGGAGAAGTGGAAAAAAAAAAGAAAATTACACTTTGCTACAAAAGCAACTGGCTTACTTCATCTTCAGCATCCCCACCAGCAAAAGAAACCAAAACGAAAAGTAGCTCCTCAAATCTCTTAACTTCCATCTTGTGGCTGTGTGTCAGCAATAAATTATTTAAGTAAAATCTTATGGAATTAAAATTGTTTCCCATGACAACATACAGTTTCCTCAGTCATTGAAAATGCACCACAGATAAATACCTGGATGAAAAATTCTAGTCTAATCACTGACGTGACGTTATGTTATAGACGTTAGGCCCTCGTGGTTGTTTGAATGGTGTGCTGAACATTTACCTCTTCTTGTTTCTTTTGCTCCTTCAGATTCTTCAGGTTATTGGACACGGTCTTTGATTTGTTGCCACCGAAGCTGATGTACAACCCCCCGAGGTCCTTCAGATTTAATCCAGGATCGATGGAGCTGGAAAGGTCTGGCCTGAAACACAGAAGGTGATGAAGCAGACAAAAGACGTTTAGAACGAACAGTAAACGTGAACGGGGTTCTTACATGGCCGACTTTCTTGCAGTAAAAAGTACTTTGGAGTCTTCATCTTCCTCCTCATCGCCATCCTCATCAACAAAGTCCTCTTCCTCCTCATTGGCTTTCGAGTCCTCGAGATCATCCCCTTTAAGTGGTGCTCGATCGATGTAGTACGTCTTACTAGGCTGGAGTCCAGGGTGTGTGTCGATAACAAACAAGCCCTCACTGGGGGGCTCGAGTGCCTCTGAGGGTCCTGGCTGGCTCTCATCAAAAGGCACTTCACCCTCCATGTCCTGATCATTCAGTTTGGAGTCCTCATCATCTGAGAGTCCATCATCGCTGTCCTCCTCATCCTCGCTGCTGTCCAGCAAACTGACTACATTTTTCTGTGTTTTTTTCCTTAAAACATTTGAAGGTACCTCTGACTGAGTGCCCGTCTTGCTTGAGCACTCTGGAACCTCAGAGGCGTCTTGATCTACTGAACAGACGCCGTCATTATCCCCAAATCCCGCCTTCTTTTTATCCTCGTCAAGTCCTTCTTCACTCTTGTGTTCGACTAAAATATTTTGTTGATCATTTTTTATAAGAACTTCCTCTGTAGGATCTGACAGAGCCGCTTCAGAGACTATCACACCTTTTATCAGTGAGCAACTTGATTGTTGGGCTACAGCAGGAGCGTTGTTCTGTTCTGTTTGGTTCTCTTTTGCTTCTGGCTCTACCACTTCAGAATTAGACATAACTGAGCCTCCTGTTGGGAGAGTTGGTTTGTCCTCATCGTCCTTTTCTAGCGTTAAGGTAATATCAGCGTCCTCCAAAATGGAACCATCTACTGCAATGACCGTATTATTGACTCCTTCAGTCTCCATCTCTTCAGCATCAGACATTTCTTCACTTCCAGACTGGCTACGTACATCAACATCTTCAGTCTTGTCTTTCTGGACAACTTCAGAGATGACTGGGGGGATATACAGCTTCTCTAATATAACTTTTATATCCCCTTTCTCAGAAGCATTAACATGGTTATCACTTGCACTACTACAGGGCATGTCTGTGACCCTACATGAACCCTCATGCACCATGGAAGCAGCTGATATTACTTCTGAATCTAAACAAACTACACAACTACTTCTGTGTGAAGGACTAGAACTCGGTCCAGACTGACAGTCATCAACGTCTAATTCTTGGTCCTCACTTACAGACTTTTCTTTGGCTCTTTGTGCTCTTACTCTAGAAGTTCTGGGGGTTTCACTTTGATCTAAATTGATAGGGATGGGTTTAATGGGCGTTGCTCTACTGCGCGTCGACCGACGGATCGTGGAGCCGATAGGGGCTGAAGTTGTCGATGAACAGGAATCACCAGCCTCTTCAGAGGGGAGTGAGGTTTTTATACTGCTCCTCGTTTGCATTCGTGCGTCCGAGACTTTTGACAGAGATGCTACGGAGCTGCAGGAGTCCGCCTCCGATTGATCTTCGTCCTGTGATGACATTTTAAGACTTGAACTGGGGTTCTTTTGACCTCTTGTGGATTTACGCTGTGTTCGAACAGACGCTGAAGGACATTCCACTTTAGATGCCTCCTGTTTCTCTGCAGCTGTAGATCTCGGCCGCGTCGTTCTTCTTGGTGTTGGTTGCAGCACTGCAACTGCCTGAACATCAGACACCTCTGAACAGCAGGACTCGGATTCCGACACATCTGCTTCGTGGGTCGAGTCCTGTTGGTGTTCCGTGGGTCGACGCCTGAAACTTCGGGTTGCTTTTCTTGGTGAGGTAACTGGTTTAGCAGAAGCAGTGCTCTCCTCTGCCTGGGAGTCATTTTCCTGCCCAGCTTCAGATTGAACGGTCAGGATGATTGTTCTCCGCCTGGTGGTTCTGATGGTGGAAAGAGGCTCCTGTAACACAATATTAAATGTAGAAGTATAAAAGTCAGAACCGTATTTGTTTAAGTTAGTTTGTATAAAAGGGTTTTTGTCATTTTTTTTTTTTTTGTCAATAGTTAATTTAGACCAAGAATGTAGCTTTTATTTTATAATACAGATACATACCCTGCTAAAAAAAACACCTAAACAACACAATATAACTCCAACCACACTGATCAACCTGTCCAGTTAGGAAGCAACACTGATGTCTGTTCCATTTGCACAACAGCAAGTGAAATTGCAAACAGGTAGAAATGAGAGGCACTTAGCAAGACCCCCCTATAAAGGAGTGCTTCTGCAGGTGGTGACCACACACCTTT
>JAOUQT010060648.1:0-10534 GCA_025769995.1 Xyliphius kryptos | reverse complement strand
TATATATATATATATATATATATATATATATATATATATATATATATATGTGTGTACTTTAACGGTAGTTTAACGTGATCCTCCAGCATTAATAATACATAGAACCAGCAGGGGTGTTCGCTTGCTTCTGGTGATTTGGGTAAATAAGTCTTGGTTGTAGTTACAGGCCTTTAAACACAGTGTGAATATTGTTATGATAATATATTTTCCAAGGTTAATGTTTATCTCGATCATGCTGAATAAGGGGCATTAAAGAAACACGCACTGCTGTCAGGTTCTTAATTTATAAGACCCTGGGACACCACCGGCTGGGCCATTTGCGAACGTTTGATAATACGCATAAAGGCGCGGCGGGGCTATCTGAAATAATGTCTGGACCTCTCATACATTTTTGTTGCCTTTGTCTTTTTCTTTTTTTTTTTTAATGCATGTGCCGTTTCAATCCCACGTCCCCGCAAATGTAATTTCCAAAGGTCACCTTCTCCAAGAATGAATTATCTCCTCAATGCAATGTCATTTCGGTCGGCAACGCTCCATGAATGAGATAACACTTTGATTCAGTGATTTGCCAGCTCTTAGGTTCCATTTAATGCTTCTCTTTTTACTAATGGTTTTTAGATTAATCTTAAGAATTACTGATGGTTCAATTCCAACCGCACAGGCACCTATAGCTCGGCTTTTTAACACAATAGAAGGTCGTGCTCACCTAATTTTTTTTTACCTCGCTTGGCCCGTGATGTTTGCGCAGTCTCATTTCATAAATAAGCGAGGCCTTACGGGGCGGCGTAATTCCTCTGCTCTCTGATATTGACACTGCAGGCTGTCATCTGCAGCTCTATCCTCCAGCGCCCTCACCGCTGCAGATGTACTCTGCTTTAAATGGCGTTGTTGCCTCCGATCGCTTATTGCGGCTGACTAAAAAATGAATTATCGACCTCGGTTGTGAGGGAGGAAAAGACGTCGATCTTACCTCGGGGTTTCGTGCCTAAGTTGTAGTTTAATAACTTTTATGGCGTTAAGGTGCGCGGAGGCGCTTTGTTGGTTCAGCCTCACAGCACAGGAGCTAAACCATACGGTTGAACATGTGTTGAATATCATTTACAGCTGATAAATTGCCAATTAAAACAGATTGGACTTTAACATGTTTAGACAAATTGATAGCTCAAGGGCAAAACATGTCTCCTCAGACGAAGATTGATGATCTGAAAAAGATCGCATCATGTAGCAGGTCTGTTGTTTTATAACCTCATAACCTGCAGACGTGACTTATAGGGGTTTATATTTATAGCTCCCTCCTACTTTTACTGAGGTCCATTTTTTGGGTGTAGGTTAGAACCTTTGGTTTCAGTAAAAGGTCATATTAAAGACTTCATTTTAAACATTGCAAGTGACCTCAGTTTGGGAAAGGTTCGGTGCTGCTGCACTGTGGTTAGTGCTAGAAGTTTCCAGGTTCAATATTGTGCTTTGTGCTAGATCTTCCACACATCTCCCCAAACCATAAACACTGCTGTGTGATCGAAGGTCACGGTGGCTTCCTCTTTGCACTGTTGAGTTTCAGTTGGCAACGGCGGATGGCACGATGCTTTTTGGAAGTACTCCTGAGCCCATTCTGTTATTTCCTTGACAGTGGCATCCCTGTTTGAGGTGCACTGACGTTTAAGGGCCCGGAGATCACGAGTATCCAGTAGAGTTTTACAGCCTTGACCCTCACGCACAGCGATCGTTCCAGATTCTCTGAATCTTTTGATGATGTCATGCACGGTTGATGACGATAACTTAAAAGTCTTTGCTATTGTACGATGGGTAACACCATTCTGGTATTGTTGCACAACAATGGTGGAATTGGAGATCCTCTTACCATTTTGGCTTCAGAGAGACACTGACTCTGAGAAGCTCTTTTTATACCCAATCATGTTGTCAGTTGACCTAATTAGCGTTAATTGGTCTTCTAGCTGTTCGTTATATCTCCAATTTCCTTTTTCCAACCACTTATTGCTACTTGTCACAACTTTTTTGTGGTTTGTTGACACTGTGAAACTTAGAAACAACATATTTCTCCTTTAAAATGTTACATTTTCGTAGATTAAACTTTTGATCTGTCATCTATGTTCTATTACGAATAAAATATTGACATTTGGCTTCTCCACATCATTGCATTTAGTTTTTCTTCACAATTTGTTTAGTGTGCCAACTATTTTGGAATCCGGTTTGTAAGAAAAATATGTATTTTGCTGGAACAATAGATTAAACGGTATTAAAGTTACACTTGCAGCACATGTCTGTTTACCTTCTACACCAATATGTACTTTGAGAGACACAAAGCCCTGCGTTGTCTTTTCTGTGATAACAAATTGTTATTAGACTATGTTAATGTTTACGTTAAATAAATAACATGGGAAACTGTTGCGTTGTTCCTGTGGTTTCGAGCACTTTTTTGTTAAAGTTGATTACATAATAATCTTACATAATCCTGATTATTTCTTAGACAATAATGGTACCACCAAAATCTGTAATCTGTTCATCTGTAGTTACAGAGACTTTAATTTCTTATAATCCCCCTGTGTGCACTAGGGCAAAAAATGGCCTTCCCCAAACTGTTGGGAGCATGTAATCGTGTAAAATGCATGAGTAGGTGCTTGATTTCATACTCATGTGGTGATGGGACTGAATCACACACCTAAATACAGTTCTCAAGGTTTTTTTTATTTTTACTTTTAAAATACAGTGTATTTAAATTACTTTGACTGGGGAAGGTAAGCGGGGGGGCTTATCGAAGACACCAAAATCGGAGGTCTTTCTAATTACCGGAGCAGGACGTCTACACCCTGGAGGTAGATCTATCTAGCTACAGCTAAATCGAGCTTAGGATTTCAGACTCAGTGTTCTCCTGCCCTTCGTGTCACCTTGATGCTACATTGCAGCAGAAAAACATCAACAACAATTTCACTTTTATTGACAGCAGAGTCGGATTTGTGAAGCTGTCTTTTATCGAACCGCTAGTTCCTAGAGTTTGTTGTACATCAGGACACACGCTAAGCTGTCACAGTGAATAAACAGAGCTGTCGGCCCACGACGACAGATTAACATCAGTGCGCATGAATAAAAAGTGCAAAACAAAATGTGGTTAAGTTTGTTGGGTCCCACTGACAGCAGGTGGTTCACTGTAGTGATTACGGCTGGGTGGAGGTTTCAGCAATGGGCAAATGGAACCGGGAACAAAAAACATTTCCTAACTGCAGTGTACCTTATAAAATGGGTGGCTCTGGTCCTTAAATCTTATTGGCTGAGCCGTTTGTGCAGCTGTGACATTATTAACAATAACACACACCGCTGAGCGCTTCACATTCGTATCAATGCGTGATATACAAGATTATTTTATATCATGTACCATGAATGAAAATACTGATTAATATAAACAGTGAGTTTATTTCTGATGAGCACTGTTGGTGGCTGTTGTTTATAAATTTTGGTTTCAACGTTCAAACTCTGCCATCAATGTTTACGTCAAACCTGAATGGATTACGTTCCGGAAGACCAGTTTATTAACAATTTTGTTTTCAATAAACACTTTAATGAATTCAAACTGATATTTTAACTATAGTCTGTTTGTAACCATTTTTTAAAAGCAATAAGGCACTCGAGTTCTATCGTGAAATAGCGGAATACCTGTACGGTGGAGAACTTTACAAGTTCTTTCTTACAAGAATTTATCAGTGCGGAAAGCCTGTGATGTGACACTGGAGTGGTCTTGCTTTTGATGGAGATATAGAAAAGGTGAGAAGTACTGGCAAATTTCAGGCCTGTAGGTGCTCGGGAAGTGGGAGAAATATTGATGAGTCATTAAGGGCTTTGCCTTTAATTAGTATAAATAAATTAGGGAAAGAGTTGTTACTGTACTGTGCTTCACTCTGGTCTTTACAACACCCCGTTTCCATGATTTATTCACAATAATGCCACCTTCTCGTGACTTATTGCTTTGTTCTGTGCACCCTCTAACAATGAGTGGACAAAAGACATGGGGCACTGATTTACAGGTCTGAGCTAGAATCTGAAGAAAAGAGTGGATGGTGTAGAGTCCTTTGTCACTTAATGCCACATGCTTTATAATTTAAGTTAGTGGTTACTAGCACCAGCGAAATTTAAAGGATTTTATACAATTTAATACAAATAACAAAACAGATGTGGAATAGAAAATATTCTATTTGACCTTTAATGTAACAAACACATCACACTTTTTTTAACGTTTATACAGCTTCAGAGAACCAGTGTAAATGTCTGTATTTTCTGAACTGCTAGGACTGCAGAAATGTGAGTGTGAATGTCATTCAGTTTGCACATAGTATTTAGTCAGCCAATGATTGTGCAAGTTTGCCTAAAAGAAAAACAATTCCAGAAAATCACATTGAAGGATTTAAAATAGTTTATTTGTAAATTATGGTGGATATAAGTATTTGGTCACCAATAAAATTATTGAAACCAAAATCAAACTTACCGGTAAGAACTTACCGGTTGGAGAATGTCGAGTTTTATCCCAAGAACAAACAAACTATTTTGAGGCACGGGGGTGGAAACATCATGATCTAAGAATGTTTTTCGGCAAGGGGGGGGCCAGGACGACCGATCCGTGTTAAGTGAAGATTTTAAGTCAAAGTCTCTTTTCATCAGTGAGAGCATTGAAGCTGGAACGTTGCTGGGTCATAAATAAATTCTTTAAAAATCCTACAATGGAGATTTTTCTCATAGTTGAAGTGTACTTGTGATGAAAATTACAGGCCTCTTTCATCTTTCTAATTAGAGGAACTTGCACAGTCAGTGGCTGACTAAATACTTTTTGGCCTCGCTGTAAATAAATCTTCCTGTGTCTGACGAATCCCGTCTCTGAGCTCATCCTTACTATCTCACCACACACAAGGTGTCCGTTCTATAATGTGTCAGGCGCATTATTTAAATTGTTATGTGTGTTTTATTCACGATGTTGGACTGTCCTCTGAACCTTGTGTTTTGTGTTTTGTTTTGCAGAGACAGGTGAGAAGTTGTCTTCACGTTAAGGGCTGCGCTGGAACAAATGTCAGCTCACTGCAGTCACCAGTAGTCATGGACTTCTTCACCAGTCAGCTAGGTGTTCCAACTCTGGAGTTCGCTACATCTGCCAATCCGGCTGAGGTACACACACACACACACACACACACACACACAGAAACATCAGAGCATCTTCTGCATCCAGCTACACACACTGAAAATTGTTCCCTGTGTTTTGAATGGAAACTGGAGGGGACTTCAGCTGTGACACGATGAGCTATTTATAGTTTCTTGAGTTTTTTTGTAGCTGCTCCAAAAGGGAAGTTGTTTTTCAAGGCAGATGATGCACGTGTTCGCATTTTAATTACTTTAGAAGATTTCTGATCACCTTACAACATTAAACATACTTATAAAAATCCATGAATGCAATTATTTATTGCAGTTTCATGAACAGTTTATTTTTGAAAATAAGGATTAATTTTTAGGGCTTGCGCTGGGGATCCAGGTTTAAATCCCAATCTGGGTGGAGTTTCCAGGGCGGCACGGTGGCTTAGTGGTTAGCATGTTCGCCTCTCAGTGCTGGAGATTCCCTGTTCGAATCCCGATCTGGGTGCAGTTTTTATGTTCTACCCGTGTCTGCATGGGTTTCCTTTGGGTTCTCCGGTTTCCAGTGCAAAAACATGGATTCAAGGTAAATGGAATAATTGCCCCATATAGTGTGGCTGTGTGAGTGTGATAAATTAGTGCGTTGTCCTGGGTGTATATATATATATATAGCAAGTCTCTGTGAAATAGATGGGTTTTGAGAAGTTTCTTTTAAATGTTGAGTGAGTCAGCTTTATGGATGTTGTTGGGAAGGTCGTTCCACTATTTAGCAGTGCTGAATGAAATGGAGGGAGAATTGGCATCTCGGTGAGTTGGAGTCACCAGGCGACATTCGTCACTAGAGCGTAGTGAACGAGTCGGAGTGTATTTAGGAAAGATGGTCTGAAGGTAAGAGGGGACAGATCCAGAGACTGTCCTGTAGACCAGAGTCAGTACCTTGTACTGAATGCGAGCAGCTACAGGAAGCCAATGGAGAGAGGAGGAGGAATAGAGTGACATGAGTTGAACACGAGTCGGGCTGCGGAGGGATTTAAAAAGGGATGCTCAACAGTTACAACATTATGTGGACACTTTTATCCATAACAACTTACAAGGTTGCAAGATCACAACATGGTTAGCCATGAAGTTAAGGGCCATGCTTAGATTGGTAACTGACAGACTTTGAGTTCAAACTCATACCTTGACCCAAATTGATATTGGAACATCATAACCATCAAGCAACCACAGCCATGTCCACATACTTCTGCATAGGCATCCGGTTTTGAAGACAATTTTTTTCATCAACATATTTAAGACATGTAAGGGTGGTAGATGGGCCACCGTTCTGGTGACTTGGTGGTTAGCACATTCACCTTGCAGCGCTGGGGATTCCTGGTTCGAATCCATATCTAGGTGGTGTTTACATGTTCTCCCCGTGTCTGCGTGGGTTTCCTCAGTTTCCCGGTTTCCATCCACATTCCAAAAACATGACAATTGCCCTGTATAGTGTGTATATGTATGTGTGTACCCAGTGATGGATTGGCACCCTGTCCTGGGTGTATCTGCCCGGCGCCCGAGATGTTCTTCCCTGGATGGGCATGTGGAGCCCCCCCCCCAGAAGATAATGGTCAGAAGATAATAAATGAAAAAGGGTGGTAGATCAGTACATAGAGTGTTGATTTATCAATCTGAAGGTTGTGGGTTCAAATCCCAGGTCCACTGAAGTTACCAATGTGGGTCCATGAGCAAGCCCCCTAACCCTTATTGCTCCAGTGGGGCGGTGTTCTGACATTTGTTAGTTGTTTTGGATGAAAGCATCTGCTGAACGAGCAAATGTAAGGTATTTTTTTTGGTTTTACGTCACATCCTTCAATAAACTCTCTTTTGTAGAGCTTTGTGCAGATGCGATATTTGCTGAGCCTGGGACTGTGATGCTCCTGGAGAGGCTAAAATTGCTGGAAAGGCTAAAAGTGCCCTTTTATATACACCTCTCTGCATGTACAATATGATAATGCCATCCGACTCAGAAAAACCCATCTTTGATGCAAGGGCAGACATTAACTATTCATTTATATTTTACAGAAAGGAGAGGGCTGTTTTCTGTACCCCCGAATTTCTAATGCATTATTCAAAGCACGAGTCAGACACTAGTGCAATGATCTTTCATGCTAAACTTGATTAAAGATTGGATCATCTCAAGAGATGCCTATTATCGTGGTATCCCTGCTTTAGGTTTCACACTCCAACAACTGCAATTTAGTAACAATTGACACAAAGCCAGTGGAGCGTCTCGTCTTCGGCTGACCTGCTGTTTGTGTCCGGTTCAACACTCCGGAATCCTGCTGAGACATCAGATGGATATAGTCTGGACCAACACGAGCAAGTTTTTGTTTAATCAAATAAGTAATGATGTTGACTCGAAGTCAACAAACCATTTCCACAGGTAGTATTGGCTCAGTCATTAGTGAAGTGGACTACGGATTGGAGGGTTTGATATTTTAGCCCCTGAAATACATATTTGTGACTGATGTCGAGATTTAGAGGGAAGCTTTGGTATAATTTGAATTAAGACTGAATTGTATCATTTTGTGTTGATTGTTGAGTTAAAATCGAGAACTATAACTACCAAAGCCCTCACCCATCACAAATTCTCTTACTTCCCAAGTAACTACAAGGCTGAATCTTGCTGTTGTGATTCCTTAGTATGTTCTTGGAATAAACAAGTATTTTTCACCTTCCTACATTTTAAGGTACATTCGATATCGTCATCAAACCCAAATCCCAGCCAGGGTCATCCCAAGAATCTACATATCTAAAACTTGGCACCTTCATTCCTGATTATGTCCTTATAAAAAATGAAAAACTTTCCATTTTCCCAGAGTACCTACAAGGCTAAAACTTTCTGTTGTGATTCCTCAGTATGTTATTGGAAAAAACAAGTATTTCTCACCTTTCTACGTTTGACGGGACGTTTAATATCACCATCAAAACAAAACCCAGCCAGGGTCATGTCTGGGTCTTCAAGTATCTACATATCTAAAACTTGGCACCTTCATTGCCGATTATGTCTTAAACTTTTCACTTTCCCAGAGTCCCTACAAGGCTGAAACTTGCTGTTGTGATTCCTTAGTATGTTCTTGGAAAAAACAAGTATTTCTCACCTTCCTACATTTGAAGGTACGTTTGATATTATCATCAAACACAATACCCAGCCAGGATCATATCTGGGTCTTCACGAAAATCTACATATTGTATACAAAACGGTACCTTCATTCCCAATCATGTCCTTAAAAAATGAAAAAGTTTTCATTTTCCCAGAGTACCTACACGGCTAAACCTTGGCATTGTGATTTCCCATCATGTCCTTGGAAAAACTAAGCATTTCTGACCTTCCTATGATCAATAATCGTCATCAAACACAAGACCCAGCCAGGTCTAAAACTTGGCACCTTCATTGCCGATTATGTCTTAAACATTCCACTTTCCCAGAGTACCTACAAGGCTAAAAAATGGGGTTGTGATTCCCTAGTATGTCTTTGGAAAAACAAGTATTTCTCACCTTCCTACATTTGAAGGCAAGATCAATATAGTCATCAAAAACAAGACCCAGCCAGGGTCATATCTGGATCTTCCTGAGAGTCTACATACTGTATACAAAACTTGATACCTTCATTCCCAATCATGTCCTTAAAAAATGAAAAACTTTTCAGTTTCCCAAAGTACCTACAAGGCTCAAACTTGCCGTTGTGATTCCTTAGTATGTTCTTGGAAAAACCAAGTATTTCTCACCTTCCTACATTTGAAGGCAAGTTGGATTTTGTCATCAAAAAAAAGACCCAGCCAGGGTCATATCTGGGTCTTCCCGAGAGTCTACATACTGTATCTAAAACTTGGTACCTTTATTTTCGATAATATACTTGAAAAAAATGCTTTTCACTTTCCTAAATTCAAAGATTCGTTAAATATCGCCATCAAAAACAAGACCCCGCCACTGTCACATTGGGGTCTTCCCAAGTACCTCTAAATCTAAAACTTGGCACCATGTCCTTGGAAAAATTGGTTCTCGCTTTCCTACGTTCGATAGTTAGTTCGCCATTACCATCGAACGGAACACCTCGGATGGATGGAGGTCTTCGCAAGTTCCTTGAGCAAGGCCCATTAAGGACCCTCATTGTTCCAGGGAGCCCAATTATTAAGTGGGATTTTTAAATTTCATGTCATTATTGTTCTCCACTGAACCTCCACCCTGATTGGGATTTGAACCCGGATCCCCAGCACTGAGAGGCAGACGTGCAAACAACTAAGTTGCCTCACACTAATAGGTTTTCGAATTTAGTTTTTCTATTGTTATGCCAATGTTGGGCCATATTTTTAACACCAATACTGCCCGGCCTCTCAAAAAGGAGTCGTCTCCCACCAAGCCTTGGTCCTCACAAGGATTCTTCCTTAAAAATGACCACAAGAAAGTTCTGTCATTGTCATTTAGGCTCAATCAGGGGTTTAGCCTCAGAACACTGAAGATACTTTGAGATGTACAACTGTAAACAGCTCTATAAATAAACTTCAACTTAATAATGTAAGCTGCTTGTTCTTGCTCTAAAAAGGTTCTGACGATGAATCCTCACGCCTCGGGTTAAAAAGGTAACAGCTTCTCTTTGACCTGAATTCAGGTTTGAATGTACAACGTAATGACCACAGTGACTCACTGTGGATGACATTTGCTAAATATTGCAAATGTAATGGAGCCAGTGCACAATGGAGAAGCCCAAGTGACCAAAATGAATGCACACATCAGGGTCTGTTAAATACATGTAGATATTATGGCTGACTCCAAAGGATGTTTAGCCAGTCGCCTGAAATCGGTCAGGTCAAGTAGTCTTTGTTTTTTTATTTTTTATTCACCCACTAATAAAAACAAGAGTGCTCAAGCCAAGATACTACTTTAATGCCAAAAGTCTAGAGGGTATGTTTTATTCCGCAATCAAATCCTTCCTTTTGCATGCGCTGGCTCAGTCATATTTATGAGTGCTACTGAAAACACTTCTCTCACTCTGCTTTCATTTCAAAGCACACACGCGCACACTTTATGGTATATAATTAGTCTCACAACTCACAAGTGCCCAGAATCCATCTTTCCTCTCAGCTCTTTACGGCCAACGACAGTGCCGTAACAGCTGGCATTCGACTTACTAAAGGGAAAAGTGGTGTATAATCATGCGAGGTACATCAAAAACAATTCCCAACGCCATAAGATGCTAAGAATTCTGCACGATAGCTGTTCAGCCAAAACCCATTCTGTACTCAGCTCTCATATGTACAGGGGTTGGACAATGGAACCAAAACCCCTGTCATTTTAGTGTGTGTGTGTGGGGGGGGGTTCATGGCTAAATTGGAGCAGCCTGGTGGCCGATCTTCATTAATTGCCCATTGC
>JAOUQT010060641.1:0-10535 GCA_025769995.1 Xyliphius kryptos | reverse complement strand
GGTGGTAACACTTCTGCATTGGCCTTCTTCCTAGTTAGTTTTGCTACAGTCTTAAATACAAAGCGAGGATTATTTTTGTTTTCCTCTATTAACGAGGAGAAATATTTTGCTCTAGCAGCACTAGAGTTGGCGGGTGGGCTCCAGCTTCCCTGTGACCCTAAAACTAGGATTAAGAGAATAAAGGAAATGAATGAATATATATAATACATGTAAAGCTGCTTTGTGACAATGTTTTATTATAAAAGCACTATTTAAATAAAATTGAATTGAATTGAATTGAATTGAATTGAATTGAATTGAATTGAATTGAATTGAAAAGGATCAGTTCACCTAGGCAGAGTCCGAAAGATGTATGACAGCTGACCGTGGTTACAAAACAAATTCTGGAACATTTTTAAAGAAATAGCTCAAATAAATTGCAACACATTTAAATCCACAGTCACGTCTACAGTTCATAATATTATTAAAATATTTAGACAGTCTTCAGGAAACTCTGTGTGCAAGAGAGTCCAGGAGATAAACTAAACTGCAGTCCAGAATATTCACCCATTGAAAACATTTGGCGCATGAAGAAGCAAAAAACTTTCAAAAAAGACTCAGGAGTTGAGCGGCTACGACAACAATGGAACAACATGCTTCTGTTCTATTTCTGTGTGGAGTTTACATGTTCTCCCCGTGTTCACGCGGCTTTTATTCGGGTACTCCGATTCACCCCCGCATTCCAAAGACATGCATGGTAGGTTAGTTCGTGTCTCTAAATTGCCCGTTAGTCTCTGAATACGTGTGTGATTGTGTGTGTAAACGCGTCCGATGATGGATTTGCGCCCTGTCTATGGTTGTTCCTGCCCTCGCGCCCAGAGTTGCCGACTTCTCTGTGACCCTAAATCAAGTTATGCCTGGTATAGAAAATTGACAATCGTATTCACTATGTATGCTATGATTTATTGCATATAAAATATGAGTTGATTTGCAAATCACTGCACTCTTTATATAATAATACTAATACTAATACTAATACTAATACTACTACTACTACTACTACTACTAACAACAACAACAACAATAATAATAATAATAATAAGTAGAATAAGAAAGATACAACAACACAACACGCCAAATAATCCATTTATTCATAGGGCCAGTTTGGCTTCGCCTACACGTTTATATAAGAGCCGTATAATAATAATAATAATAATAATAATAAAATTATGACGACTAATATTATTATTTTAACCAGATTTACATGGTAAATAAATCTTCTTAATCAAGAAGATTCAAACATATACATTTAGTGGTAGTACGTCCTTATCGTAACCACCAGAGAGCGGTATGGAAACTGTAATTGGGCTGGGATGCCTTCTGGTAAGAGAGCATGGTGATTATGAGTGGTTCTTGTGTATTTATAATTATGCATTCCTTAGATGGTCAGTTATTTTCCGTGTTATTACTATAGGGGTAAAAATCTTTATTAAACTTACTATAATTTTCCGAATATACTGTATACATAAAATGTTTTTAGATTATCTACACAAGGGGCGGAATAACTTCAAACTAAAAAGGGTAATAACTTATTTGAATAAATGATTATAAGGATGAAAAGGAATGTCTATTTTCATGAAAATCCAAAACGATATTCTTCAGCTCAAGTCACGATGGAGACAACAATCACATCAAATATTTACGGTAAATAGGACGATTGGACACTGCAGATCTCTTTTAAATTGAGCATGTTTGTTATTATACGGTATTTAAAATATAATACGATGCGGCCTCTTAGTGTGAAATGTAAAGCGGCCCAGTTTCACTCCCACGTGCTTTGAACCCCTTGCATAGGGTTCGCTCGACTTCAGGCGGCGCCAGGCAACCCGATCGGTTACTGACTTGGTGCGCTGTATGCCGGTTGGCTTTTCTTGTCCGACTTCCGCCCGCTCCGACGTTACGTCATGTTGATGTTTCCTGTTAAAATCTCGCGAGAGCGGTTAGGCTGCAGGTGTCTGAGCCAGGTTCTGCAGTTGTTTCCACCGGTTGCGTGAGCGAAAAGACGTCATGATGACGACAGAGCTTAATTCTGATTAATTCTGATTAATTCTTAATTCTGATTCTGATTCTCCTCGTCAGTATATTGGGATTATTTCCGGTGATTTTTAAAAAATGGAAATCCCCGTTATCTCGCTTATAAACTCTAAATGTATATTAATCATAACATGTAGAAGAATTCCTGTTTATTTTTCTACATTCCTAAATATATTTAATATTTATACAGTGTCTTGTAAAATGCTTTAATTAACCTTTATTTAAAGTACTTAAATACTTAAATACTTAAATACTTTAAATAATAATTAAATACTTATTTTATGTCTATTACTGTAATATTTTTATGAGGCGATAGATGACATTTACTTATCTCGTTACCATTGTTGCTCATCGTTCAATTCCATGCAATAGCAGAGGAAATTGTATTTTTTTAAATAACGTTTTATTGACATTTTTAAAATCATGCAGGCATTACATTAAGGAAAAATTAAGTACATAACAGTAAAGATACTTGAAAAAAATTCTATTGCATCGATTTCTTTCGCTACTGCTCCTAACCTACATCACCGACTGCAACCGGCTGTTCTCGCTGACCATCAAGGTGAGGCGCAGTTCATTTTTGAACAAGGCTTTATTATTCTAAGATGAGACGTCATCAGTCTGGGTTTGGTCGCGTGATCGCAAACGACCAATCAGATGCCTTGTTTCTTGTATCGTCCAACAACCTGTTCAAATGTAACTGTTTGAAAATGACGATCGACCACAAGGGGCGAATATTTGGGGTTTGTGTTGCGGTTTTAATTTCAGTTCTGCTGCTGTGATTGTGCCACACAAGGTCATGGGCGGGAGCTGATTGCGAGCGAACGAGGTATGTAGCTGTCAGTCAGGCATTAAGGTGAACACTTCTGTTATTATCTTACAGTTTATATAACGGGATCGTGTTGAGCGCTGACTGGTTTAGTATAAAGGTCAAGCTCGTATTTTTATCTAGACATTAAATCATTTGCTTGATTTTAGACATCACTTGTTTTGCAAAAAAACGCCAGCCATCTTTATTCCACATTCATATGTGTAGCAGTTTGCGTTCTGTATGAGATTATGGCAGCGATTGGACGTCTACATTAGATGCTTATAGAGGCAGAGAGGAAGACCAAAAAGGAGATATATGCTTGTTGTCAATGTAGACCTGCAGGTAGTTGGTGTAACATCAAAAGATGCAGAGGACAGACTGAAGTGGAAAAGATTGACGAGTTGTGGCGTTCTTTGATAAAGGTAGAGGCAGAAAGAAGAAGCCTGTTAAAGATGAGGTGGTTTGCAGTTCTGTAATCTGGTGCAGTAATCTAGCAATGTAAACATCATGCAAAAGACTTCATACTTGAAATATATACGAATATTTACTTGTATGAAGTAAGAAGAAAGTTGCAGGATGTGGTATATGTATGGAATGAAAGTTGCTGTGTGGGACATGCAAATATAGAAAAAAAGACAGATTCCACCACCAGCCAACAGTGGCTACTGGAGCCGCATCCTGGTTGGTTCTCTAGCAGAGGAAAGCGGCGACATGTGACCTGACATTTGCACCCAAGTCTTTCTATTTATGCGGATCAGAAGTCAGACTCAGAGTTTTACTATTGCTATATTGTTAGGGAAGAAGGTACACCGAGCCGAATAGCGCTGAAGTGGTAGGGGTGAAACCCCAACAGAATCTGAGGCAGGGAAAGTGTTGGATATGGTGAGATTGATCTTATTTCTCTCCATCTCATCTCTTTTCTCTCCTCTTTTTATCTTGAGTGCTTTGTGAGCAGAGAGCATGCCATGGAATATGCAGTGCCATGTGTCCGTGAAGTGACAGTGCTCGTCTCTGAGTCTCCCATTGCATTTATTTTGCTTATTTTAACTTCATATGAAGTATTCTAAATGCGCCAGCCCTTTTATTTATTAATTTAATATTTTTCTACTTTTTAGGATACATGTTTATAAACGTGTTTTTAGTTTCTTTTGTTTGTGTTGCGTATCCTCAAACTTTTTCTTTGTTTGTCCTTATCATTAGTTTTACATATTTTACTCAATTTTCCTTCACTGTGTGTAGCATTCCCACCATGACTGATCCAGGTTTGCACCCAGCCACAGGCTGGGACAGGTATGTACTAAATATGATTTTTTTAGTTCTGTTGCCAGCTTGGGCATCTCATCAGCCCCATTTAAGTTCTTTAGCTCTTGCCTTTGGGTCCACCCAAGCTTTTCCATAAAACAGTCATGCTTTTAAAGTGTGTATAAGATGACGTGTGCGTTATGACGAGTCACATTGTTATGCTTGATTTTGGCATTGCAGATTGGATAAATTGTGAGCATTAAGGGATGCACATGGTAAGTAAAATTAGTCAAATAGGCGCTGGGCCCTCAGAATCCATTTCCTGTCATCTAGGTTTGGAAAACAATGATGTCATCTGCTGTTGTAGCCCATCAGTCTCAAGGTTTAATCTGTTTTGTTTTCAGAGTTGCTTTTCCACTTATACTGGCTTTCAAGGGTCAATTTTAATGTCATACTCTATCTTTACTCTCTCATGTGATTGTTGGCTGCACATATGTGCACCATGACTGTGGGATAGGGTTAATCTAACTGAGTATCCTGATCTCTTGTCAGCTGTTGCAGCAAGGGGGAGATGAACCTCAGTTACGATCTATGGCATCAAATTAGAGTCAAAACTCGAGCGCACAGAAGTCATATGTATAGAAAAATATGTATGAGGCACATAACATTGCCTTGAAAGCATAATGCTGAGGTTCGTGAACAGTGAATGCCGCGATCAAACTATGTTTGGTCTTTCTCTTCTCGATTCGGCTGCAAATCTCATTTATACATTCATTCATTCTCATCCACTTAATGCACATGGGGTTGCGGCCCAGTTGTCTTATTCTGATAGTTTATGTAAACTATATAAAATTTTGTATGCTGCCATTTAATTAGCTGACCTTTGTTGTTGCTTAAATTACACACATCAGCTAACGTGTTCCTGATACATTTTAATTCTTGTAGTCTGAGAATATCTGTTTAATTAATCACTTCTTTCAAAGAAATCGAATGCCCAATGTATTACTATTTATGTAATCATGTATTTAATTTGTTATTTTGTATTTGTACAGAAAATAAAATGACAACATTAAATAATAAATATATGTATTTTATTTTATTTATTATGAATGATTAAAAAGACAGATATATGAATAGTCTAAATTGTTCCATTTGCTATTCAATAATTTACTACCTTGCATTTGTCTGACACATTATAAAATGCAAGACATTCCCTTCCTTACAGTCTCAGAATTCTTTACTGATGCTATTATTGTGATTGATCAGAAGGTCTTAGTAGTGATAGTAGTTCCAGCTGTAAATTTAATGCCTACTTACCATTTCTAATGTTACAAATTATTCAAATGTACATAAACAGCAGTAAAAAAAAAATGCAGTTTGCAAATAATTGTGCTGTTTGGGGCAACCATGGTCTATTGGTCAGAGAAGAGGAATTTGGAACAAAAAGTCAATTCATGACTGAAGTGTCATTGAGCAAGGCACTTAAACCCCTTTTGTTCTGCGGTGCCTCAGTACTGGCTTCCTTCAATAGTGTGTGTTATATAGTTTTATTTTTATTTTAGTTCTATAAACAAGAAATTAATATTTGGTAATTTATATTTAAGACAAAATGTGTCAATTCTTTTGCTTATTATCTAGATTAAATAGATATAACTAGATATGTATTTGTATTTTCTGTTTATTGTTTATTACCACTTTCAGCTTTTGTAGACGAAAAAAAGTTTATATCCACACACCAGGTTATATACAAGGTGTTAACAATTTGGCATCTCCAGTTCATCTAACATGCTTGTCTTTGGACTGTGGGGTCGAAACCAGACCACCCGGAGGAAACTCCACACAGAAATACCCTGGGTCATCCCACCCCTGAAGCCAGCCCGGGTCCTTCTGATAAAATCCATTAATTGTTTTATGTTTGTCTTCAGCTGTTAAGCTTTGATTTTATAAGCCTCTATATCTTAGATTTTATAAGATTTTATAGTTATGAAAATAATTGTTTGCCATTTCTTATGCTCCTGCTAACATTACTGTACCTAGCTGGTGGATTTTTACATGGCAGACACTTTCAAAACTAGTTACTATATGTTTGTGTTGTCCTTCATGCTAGTGCCACAGAAGTGAACTCTCAGTGGATTAGGATTAGCAGTCGGCTTTCATTTAAGTTGTTGACCTGTCCATTACACTGCAGAAGTCAATAATTAAGGGTAAATAGAAATACTAAGCTACTTTGACATTAAAGAGACATTTGAGATATTAGACTGGATATGTGGTGCAGTTATCCCTGTGCCATAGTCTCAGATCAGTCCAACAGTCTGACTCCAATTCTTACTCGCTTAAAAATGCCATTACCTGCTTCACACACATTTCAGTATCATAAGAACTGATTAAAAACAATTCTTTTCAATTTGGTCTGTTAATATCACATTCTTTCCAGCTCATACTGTCGCTGCAGGGGAAGAAATATGCTTTAAGTGATTTTAAAAGTGGCATAGTTGTTGCCGGTCAAAATGATAGTTGAGATGATAGGAAGGCAACAGAAACTCAAATAACCATTTTTCCGAATACTCAATCCCAGATGTTTTTGAATTAAGGTTTTTAAATTAAGAAGTATGTAAAAAAATCATGGCTACAAAACACACTACATGATTCAGTATGCTCCTGGTCCTCAGACTTAAAGAGAATAAAAATACAGAATTAGTGCAGTGTGTTAGCCACACAGTTGCTATGACATTTCCAAGGAAACACAACTGTAACTTAAGCTACATGCAGACAAATACAATGTAGACAAGTGTGACTAAATAATAAATAACACCGCTGCCTCACAGTAAAAAGCCTCTGATAACTAAGAACCTGTTAATGTTTTTGCTTCATTCTGCTAAAGCTGTCAAAGCAAAGTATAGGGTGAATTGTGTTTTGTCTTGGCAGTAGCTTTGCGTGTCTAACTGAGAATGCGCTTATTCCCGAAGTAGGTGGTCTCCCTGATGTTCCTACCTTCCATATTAATTCTCAGGTTTAGGTATAGCGAATACTCTAGTGATTCATTTTCCTTCTCCATCTCTTATGTTGGGAAGTTTCATAACAAGACTTTCTAAACCGCAACTTACCCAAGGGACATAATTTACATCTGTCCCATTCACCAATAGTGGCATACATTTAACAGGGTTTCAGGTGTAAGGGTAAGACCTCTCCGATCTAGATCCGTGTGCCTGTGCCTGCACGTGGTTTAGTTAACGTTTTTTTTAGTCATGTCCATGTATTCTCTATTATTTCCTTATCCCATGTACCTTCTACAGGCTTCTTGGTTACCTTCTCTTCTTTGTATCTACTTTCTTTGTCATTTCACTAAGTTCTGTGAACCATTTTATCCAGTTTCTGTCATGCCAAAGTACATTTGATCCATTTAATTAGTTTCTAACCGTTTGTGCAGACACATGCACATTTGTGGCCTGCTAGAGGTCATTTTGCAGGGCTCTGGCAGTGCTCCTCCTGTTCCTCCTTGCACAAAGGCGAAGGTAGCGGTCCTGGGTTGTTGCCCTCCTACGGCCTCCTCCACATCTCCTGGTGTACTGACCTGTCTCCTGGTAGCGCCTCCAGCCTCTGGACACTACGCTGACAGACACTTGCATTGATGTGCCACCCTGGATGAGCTGCACTACCTGAGCCACTTGTGTGGGTTGTAGAGTCCATCTCATGCTACCCGATTAAAAGCACCACCAACGTTTAAAAGTGACAAAAACATCAGCCAGAAAGCATAGGTACTGACAAGTGGTCTGTGGTCCCCACCTGCAGACCCACTACTTTATTGAGTGTGTCTTGCTAATTGTCAATAATTTCCATCTGTTGTCTTCCATTTGCACAACAGCATGTACAATTGTCAATCAGTGTTGCTTCCTAAGTGGACAAATTCACTCCTAAGTGGTTTTAACAGAAATTTTATTTACTTGGAGTTATATTATGTTTAAGTGTTCCCTTTATTTTTTGAGCAATGTATATAAACACACATGAACGTATCTCTCTGTAATGTATACATGAGGTGCTATGCATATGCATGTTGCACCAGTGAGTGACCAATTTGTGTGTGTAGGTTCCTGATCCTCGGTTCCCATTCCTGGGTGTTCACTTCACCCCCCGGATGGATGGCAGTGTGTGGCTTGGACCCAATGCTATACTGGCATTTAAACGTGAGGGATACAAGCTTACCTCCTTCAACGCACACGATTTTGCAGAGGCACTCTGCTACAGGTGATGTCTCTCTCTCTCACACACTTACCCACACTATACAGACTTCAATAACTCAGTAGCTGTTTCCATAACAAATTGAAACCAAACAAAATAAAGGAAAAAATGTGTGTGTGTGTGTGTGTGTGTGTTTATCTTTGCACATTTCTGCAAGCTCAAAAGCTGTTGCATTAAAACTGCTATTAATAGTAAAAAGAAATGTTTAGCGTGACATTCTTTAATTTCTCCCACTGATGTCATAAAACAAGACTGACGGCTGCAAATTATTGACTAACTATAATGAACATGTTCTTGTTATATATATTCATTATAATAAGGAGCATGGTGATGCTTTGGGTAGCTCTTCAAAAACTGCTGATGTACTGGGATTTTCATGCACAACCATCTCTAGGGTTTAAAGAGTATGGTCAAGAAATTATCCAGTGCGGGGCAGTGGTGTGGACAAAAATGAGAATGGGCAGTATGGTTTGAGATGATAGAAAGGCAACAGTAACTTAAATAACCACTTGTTACAACCAAGGAATGCACAATACCGTCTGAAAGTATGGCACAAAGATTTACGGCAGTTCTAAAGGCAGTTCAAAAAGGGTCCAATCTTTTACTAGCAAGGTGTACCTAATAATATGGCCGATTAGTGTAAATCCCTTATATGGGAAAGTACCAGTGCTGCGATGAAATCTCGCCAGATTTTGTGACTCGAGAGCAAATTTTCTTTTTTTTTTTTTTGGGCAGGCGTCTACGCGGGTTATATGCCACATGAGACAGGGGGAAGGAATCGTGCTTTGTGTATCATACGAGACTTGTGTACGAGTATTACCCTGTTCCTGTCATTAGAATAGAAACTGCTGCTGGGGATAGTGGATAGTGCTGTGGCCTCACGGCAAGAAGATCCCGGGTTTGGGCCCCGGGTGGGGCGACTTTGGAAATTTCTGTGTGGAGTTTGCATGTTCCCCCCTATGTTTCCCTATGTTTGCATAGGTTTTCTTCGGGTTTCCTTCCGCATTCCAAATACCCTAATGATGGATTACTTGGGGTCTCTAAATTGCCCATTAGTGTGTGATTGCGTGTGCGCCCTATGTGTGCGCCACCCTGTGTAGGGTTGTTCCTGCCTTTGTGCCAAAAGTTGCTAGGTGGTCACCTGCTTCCCTTTGACCGTAGAACTAGGATTAAGTGGGTATAGAAAATGAATAACCGAATATGTGTAGCCATTAATTTACGAGCAATATAATTTACGAGCAAAAATACGAGCAAGTCTGTACCTTTTATAAAGGTGTGTCTCAGCTTTGAAAAAGTACCAGTGTGCCACGGTGCCAGACATTCTTTGCCATGCTCTACTGTACATTGTATACTGGAGTTTATTTTGGGGGGTTATTACATAACCTCTGGTCATGAGTATTGTGTTGTTGGCGGTGTGTTTGTGGTGGTGTGTTATTATAGTGGCTCAGGACCAAATGAATGAGTGTTTTTGCTTAGCATTTGATACTGCTTTAGGTCTTTTAGGTATTTGCAGAATTGAATGACCCTATTTAATAAGTATGCAAACATTAAACCAAAGAACAGGGCCCAGATTTGAACAGTGTGTGTTGTAAGCAAAAAAAAACCAATGATTCTAGCAAGTTCACATACAAAAGTTCATTGCTAATCACTGATGAGCTCCAGACATCACATGACTCTGTTTGTTAGCAGTAAACATGAATGGCACCAGGAAAGAAGGATTTCTTGCTGCCAGAGTTGAGTGCACACAAATAACACTGAATGCTGTATTGCAAAACTAATGTTAGATTAAAGATTACTGAACTTTTTGTCTCTGGGTACTTTACTGTCCCAGATGGACAACACCTGAATGGCCATGTGTTTATTCAGGCAGCTCCTGGAGCTCTGTAGCTGTTGTGTTATTTAATTATATATATATATTTTTGTTTGCACTTTGGTATGTTTACATGGATATTGGCAAATAATGCTTCAATAACTCAGTATTTTACAGACAATTTTGGTTTCAACCATTATTAATTGGTGAACTTCATTTCATTAGTTATTTTTTTTTGTTATTGATATTTTTCTTTTTCAGAATGGACGTAATTTTAGTGTGATTGGTAAATACAGGGGTTAGACAATGAAACTGAAACACCTGTTATTTTAGTGTGGGAGGTTTCATGGCTAAATTGGACAA